>WTSP01000219.1:0-84922 GCA_025331215.1 Actenoides lindsayi | reverse complement strand
GACGGTGACTCCACCACCTCCCTGGGCAGCCCATTCCGATGTCTGATCACCCTCTCTGTCAGGAAGTGCTTCCTGATACCCAACCCAAACCTCCCCTGGCGCAGCTTCTGGCCATGTCCTCTCGTCCTGTCGCTAATTGCCTGGGAGAAGAGCCCGACCCCCCCTTGGCTACAGCCTCCCTTCAGGGAGCTGTCAAGAGTGACGAAGTTCCCCCTGAGTCTCCTCTTCCTCAGGCTAAACAACCCCAGCTCCCTCAGCCTCTCCTCAGAAGACTTCCCTTCCAGACCCTCCCCCAGCCTCGCTGTCTCCTCTGGACCCGCTCCAGCACCTCAATGTCCTTCTGGAAGTGAGGGGCCCAGAGCTGTGCCCAGTACTCGAGGTGAGGCCTCACCAGAGCTGAGTGCAGGGGGAGAATCACACCCCTAGTCCTGCTGGCCACACTGTTCCTGACACAAGCCAGGATGCCATCGGCCTTCCGGGCCACCTGAGCACACTGCTGGCTGATGTTCAACGCGCTGTCACCCAGCACTCCCAGTCTCTCTCCAGCAGGCCGCTCTCCAGCCACTCCTGCCCCAGTCTGCAGTGCTGCATGGGGGTTATTGTGGCCAAAGGGCAGCACCCTGCACTTGGGCCTGTTGCACTTCATGCCATTGGCCTTGGCTCATCGACCCAGCCTGGCCAGGTCCCTCTGCAGCATCTTCCTACCCTCCAGCAGACCAACACTCCCTCCCAGTTTGGTGTTATCTGCAAATTTACTGAGGGTGGACTCAATCCCCACATCCAGGTCATCCATAAAGATACTGAACAGGACTGGGCCCAGTACTGATCCCTGGGGTACAGCACTGGTCACAGGACACAAACTGGATGCAGCACCATTCACCACCACGCTCTGGGCCCGGCCGTCCAACCAGTTCTTAACCCAGCCAAGGGTGCAGCTCTCCAAGCCGTGGGCTGCCAGCTTGTCCAGGGGGATGCTGGGGGAGACTGTGCCAAAGGCTTTGCTGAAGTCGAAGTAACCACATCCACAGCTTGCCCCTCATCCACTAGGAGGGTCACCCACTCATAGGAGGAGATGAGATTGGTCAGGCAGGACCTTCCTTTCCTAAACCCATGTTGGCCAGGCCTGATCACCTGGTTGTCTTCTACATGTTGCACGATGGCACACAGGATGAACCACTCCACAACCAAGCCAGGCACTGGCAGTTAAAATTAATGCAGACTAAAAACACCACTCAGAAGTAGGGAAGAAGAAGCCTGCATGTTTCTAGTGATTCTGTGCTAGACATACCTCTGTCTATACACATTTATGGGATGAGAACACATTATTTTAAAATCAGTTTGAAATCCTTTACAAAATCTCCCAAATTAGTGAAATTCTTTCTGAAGCTTTGGTTATTCTTTGCCCTTATGACAAAAACGTTTTCCCCCAATGCCTGGGGTGGAGAGAATGTAAGCTGTAGGAGATCATGTCTTTAACTGAAACGATACAAGCAGAAAGAGATGAAAAGATCATAAACTTTCCCTACTACTTTCCTAGTGGTGTTACCACAACAGTGTCCTCACCCTCAAAAAAACCAGTTTCTTCAGCAGTAGACAAAGAAACAAGTAAATGTCAAAAAACCTATCCCCTAGTGATTCCAAGGTGTTGAAGGAAGCTTTTAACTACACTGGCACAGCATTGACTGAGTGCTCAAGGTCTGGAGGTGGCAGGAGACAGAGAGATAAAGGTGCAAAAGATGCTTTTGCTGTCCCTCCTGCTCAGTAAACAGCTATATGCCTCACTGGAAAGAAACGGAACTTTATCAAACAAAATCAGGTCCCTTCACTTTCAGAAATAACAGCAAATCAAATAACCTTTGCTTTTACAATATCCTCAGTTTGGAACAGCAGCATTCTAAAGAGAGAACATAAGGATACCTTGATTCAGTCTCCAGGACAGCAAGGCATTCAGACAGAAAAGTGGGAGTGAAAATGCTTGAAAAAACCCCACACAGACCAAGTCAGCTCATAAAGGTCTTTTTTAAATTAAGATGTGGCTTGTATTTGCATGTTAACAGTATTTGTAAGCACTGTATCTTTCACAGCAGGGACAGAACACAGCACCCATAACCAATATGACCCCAAGGGGAAAATATTTTATGGTTTCCAGTCCTCAGTGCCTCATTGTTCTTTTATTTCCCATAGATTTCAGATTTGCTGCAGTGTGCTTAAAATGCAAAATACTTAAAATCGCAACCAGAGAATTCTTTTATCCTTGGTACTTTATGGCAGTTTGTGCTCAGAAACTCTTACCTTCCCTGCCCTGATTGTTTTCCTCAACACAGTAAGCCCGAGGGACAATTCAGTAAACATACTGTGTGTGTAGATTGCCAAAGGAGGGTAAGTAACCTTTCAGCATTTACAGTCACCCCATGTAAAGAACGAAGAGAGGGAAATACTCCAGGAACTGCACAGAAACACCCAACACACCCGTGCATTGCTCCTTTCAATAAACAGAATACTTAAAGATTGCAAACAATCATTTCCCTCAATTCAAATCCAACTGCTGGTCTCATCTCTTCTAAAAAAGGTCGCCCAAGAACCACAGGCTCCTGTCCTAAAGTGTGGTCATCTTACTAATTTTCTTTTCCACCTTAACATCCAGCCAGAACTCTCCTTTTTCGGTCCGCAACAATTGGCCTCAAATTCTGACCACACTGCAGAGAGCTCGGCTTAGTCTTCTGTATGTTCTTCCCAGAGCAACCAGAGGCTGCTCTTTGGTCTCCTGGGGCCCTGACTGTACCTCGCTGTTTGGGTTATCTGCAGACTTGCTGGGAGTGCAGGCACACAGGCAGTGCACCTGCACCTGGGCAAGCATTTCTGTCCTGTGCCTTCCTAGCACATCCTGTTCTCCTCACCAAGGTCACCTCAGCTGGACGATCCACCTCCATCTGAGGGGGAAGCAGCTGCTTTTGCTCCTCCCAGCTGTGTGGTCACAGCAAGTCAGTGCTCCATGTAGGGGCCTCCCTCATATGTTCTTATTTGGGAAGAAATCAAGCACTGTGCTGAAAACAGACCTCCCTTTTCTTCATGTCAAAAAGCAGACCTCCTCCACAAACTAATTTCTCAGTTAAAGACCAAAGAATTTAACACTTGAAGAACAGAGCTCAGTTTGGGCAGAGTTGCTCAGCTCATCTGAAGGCAAAGAATAACTATGTACTGCTTTTGTCACCACTTGGGGCTGATTCCTTAAAAGTCGAGTGTTTAAATGTTCTTCCCCTAATATAACTTATTTAGTTTTTAGAATAACAGATAATGAAATACTTACTTTACTATAATTTGAAAAGGAATGAATCCCAGCTGCATAACTGCTCTCAAACTCTCGTTTCATACAGCATTTCTTTCTTGCAGCAGCCTGGTTACAGCTCACTGGTGAGTGACTTGCTCCTCATCCCTTTTTCCTAGCAGCGTTAAACAATCCCAGGGCTTGAAAAGATTCGGGTAACCAGCAGCCAACTGTATAAAGGTAGAGTTAAACTCAGCAGTCCATTCTCAGGGTTAACATAGCATATTAATAAATGATCCAATTCTTAGTTTCAGTATCACCACCTACTTACTGATCAACTCATGACAGCAGAAATGGAGGCTGCTGAGGAATGAAAATTCTGCTCATGGTAAAAATGACGAAACAGAGCATTATAGGGAGAAAGGAAGTTCCCTTTATTTTAGCAGTTTAAATTGAAGGTGATGCAGGAGCACACAGCAGAAAAGGTCATTAAATAAAAATGGTGAAGCCATTTTGCAGGTCTGCCTCTTTTCTAGGGCGTTTTACCAGATGATCCTAACACGAGACAGTGACAAATGCGTTCCAGCTGAGATAAGATATGTGGGTCATGCTGACTTTGCAACATTATAAACCGCTGCTGGGGAGAACACAGCTTCTCTGTGAGGTAATTTACCTTCTTTGGATGAAAAGATAAATGTGAATTAACAGGGAAGAGTCTGAAACATCTGAGCTGTGCTATTGATCTACTGAAGACCTAGATAAGTCACAGAGAAACTAATGCTTGCTTTGCTTGGGATTAGTGATGGATGGGATAGCAGATTTAGAAGCTAAGGGGCTATCACTGTCAAGAAAATCTTAGCACTAATTTTTTTTTTTTCATCTTAATTATCCTGCAGTAGTAGGGAAAATATGTCCCATAGCAGCAGCAGGCAGAAGTGATCTTTTACTTATGACATAATGGACTGTAAACAAAAATTTAACAAGGAAATACAGAAATACCCAGTGCTTAATAAATATTTAGCTGCAGTATGGAGTTTTCATAGAATAAGGAGAATAAATGGAGTGACTCAGGCCAGAAAGTATGTTTGTGCAAAGGACATGCACAGAAAATAGGCTTTTAGGGGCGCCATGTTCTTCGGTTTTGGGCTTCCATCTCTGCCCAGTCCTGCTGGTCAGGAGTAAAGCTGTGAGTTATGTATCTAAAAGCTGACGTGACTAAAACGATTATAATGCATTTCTATCCACAGCATCACACAGCATATGTTTCTGGGTAAACTCAAGAGTTTTTAACATTTCCTATTAATATTTATTACCGATTTATTCAAGTTTATAAAGCACCTACCTCCTCCTCCTCCTGAGGAGAGACATTGTTTCTAACCACTGAATATATAAATTCCAAAGACTACAGATGAATTTTATCCACAGTGACATTGCACTCCAATTATTCTTACAGAGAGTATTTTTTCTAATTGGATATGAAATAATTATTTTAGTTTAAAGGGCAGGGTAACATCAAGATTCCTTAGGCATTTTGTAGAGATGATCTTTAAAAATAAAAATGGTAGTGTAGTGCAACTACACTAGATTCTGTTTCTGTGCAGGCAGAAGAATTAAACAGTCCCTTCCAGGCTTATGTGTTGACAAATTCATATTTCATCCCACAGTCTCTTACCTCCACACAATCCTTGTCATTTCTTTGTTTCCACGTTAGCAATGCCAGAAAACATAGGTGCTTCTTCAAACACACAGCCCAAACTCATCTGATGCTGTGAAACAGAAGCAGGGAATTAGGACACTATTTCACCACTCATTTTCAAGTCTCTCTCCAGTCAACATTCAGCCTTCCAGGATTTGTTCAGGGTCAAGATGGGAGACCGCCTTCGGCCGACTGTTTCTTTTGTATTTTCTTTGGGTGCTTCTGTTTCTGTGCAGTTTCTGCCCCATTCCTATTACTCCAACCAATACCAAGTTGGTATTTTGGCAAGTTTCTGCATCCCTCCCATTGATTAGCACTGTTTAGTAGTTTGTAAGTGCCCTATAAATTTCTATTTTCTTATTATTTCCTACTTCAGTCTATATTGCAGTTCTACTGCTTCTTAGAGGTAACCTCAGAAAAGGCAGCAATTACACCATCAACATCAGCCAAGCTTTGTACAACACAGAACATCCATTCAGTGAACTGTGAAATGAACTTAGAGCACACAGCAAAGCCTGAGCATTCTTGCCAACTGTCTGCCTGGCTAGTAGATCCGTTTGGGTTACGGAACAGGGCATTTCTCCTGTGCATTTGGCACAACTTTGCTAACATGCAATGATTAAAAAAAACAATTAGAGAGCCATGTCCACCATGCTCTTTTTAATTCAATGAGCAAAAAACTGGGGAGAATACAAGTTGCAATTACCAGGCTTTCTGCTTCACCTGTAATCATTTTTTTTAAGCAAACGTTCTAGGCAGAGCAAATACAGTTCTTCTATGTGAAGAGTGTTGTAAAACCACTGCTGTAATGACACTTGTAGTTTGTACAGCAAGAGTTTTATCCACTTACCTATCACAACCAAACTCCTGTCCCCTGTGAAAAAGAACAGAAATCACAAGTTCAAGCAAAAGGACTAAGGTCTTTAAGAAAATGAGCAGTGATGATTTTTAGTTGAGAATATAAATATTTATGGCTATAAAGGTTCTGTTTGTAAAAGCTTTTCAAAAAAGTTGTATATGTTTAGTCAGATTTTTACCTGTGAGCTCTACTGTAATTATTTGTCAAAAAGTGCTCCTCAAGATAAGCTCCATTTGTAGATTTTAGTTTGGAAGCTGAAAGATTAAATCTCAGACTTTCATTTTTCCTGCTCTATCCTATCCTTGTCTTTCCCGTGTGAGGTTTAGAGGAGGTATCTGAGTAACCAGCCTGCAACAAGTTCATTTGCCAAAGCACCCAACTGAATGAGGCAAAGGGAATATCTTGGAGGGAAACCAGTCATCTCCCAACAATGACCATTGCTGACCTTGGCTGTCATATAAGCATTTGAACATGTCACTGTTTACTTCTCACTATCTTGCATGCAATGCCATCAGAATGCACATCTCTTGAAGGAAGATTTCTAATTTTCAAGGCTGAATGAGATCCTGAGATAAAACATTTTAAGTACTAAGCTTTACTCTTCTTCTCCCTATAGCAGTACTCACAGAAAAGTATACATGAAATAAAAGAGAAAGATGGCAGATGCTTCCTGGACTGCCTACTCCCTTGGAAGCAGCAAGTCCATGGCTTAATACATTCTAACTTGAGTGCAAAAGAGAGCATCAAGAAACACACCGAGAAGAAAGCAGAACTCCCTTCACTCCTGCCACATACCACCAAACACAATTAATTCCAATGAGTTCAGTTTAACATTTGTGAATAATTAAAAAGCTGAGGGCTCCAAAGGGGAGCTTAGCAAAGAGTGGAAAACAAAGATGTCATTTGCAAACAACACAGTATTTGAACTTATCTGTGACCATAACCTTAAGCCAACCAATAGAAAGGGCAACTGAAGAGCAGTAACAGAAAACAAACATCCGTCCCAGAAAGGGCTGGGAGCAACATGAAAGTAACTGTGCTGCCTGCATCCATGTCTTGCACTGGCACATCATCCTGCCCATCAACCTCGGCAGAGCCCTGTGACCAGCCCCGGGCTGGCGAAGACTCCGCTTCCTCGCCCTGCACGGGGATGTGTGTCGAGGAGTCCTGAGGCATGTTTAGTAAAATCCCTGATGTTTTATTCAAGAGCCTTTAAAGGGAAGAGCATACCGTGGTTAACGATACGTTTCCCTGCTGATAAAACAGCAATTTTGTGCTCCAAAAAAAAGATTCACCAGCAAAGCGGTGAATTGCTTCTGTACTATAACGGAGGAGAGAAACCCCACAGTTTTCTGCCTGTGAGCCATTCCCAATCTCTCACCTCGCAGTGTGATTTGTTTGCTGGGACCCTGCACACCAGGTCTGTCAAAAGGGCACACTTAGGTGGGAGAGTGCATAGCTGGGGGGATCACAGCACTGCCAGCAGCTCCAGAGAGGGTTCAAGAGGCCTTCTTCAGGGGCTGCCACTCAGTGCCCCGCTTCCCGCCTTGCCCCACGCTGCTGTGCACACCGCGGCTCTGCTGCCCCAGAGTGGGGCTCACCCAACCCCAGAAGCTGTGTTTACTCTGCCACGGTGCAGCTCACTCTGCAGAGTGGCTGGATAGTGACACCTCTGTGGGAGCCTTTGGCTTTCCCTCAAAGCAGCGTGTGCTCTTGCTGACACCCACCGCTCAGGACTTGCTCCAGCAGCAACAAGGGGAACACTGTTTCCCCAAGCAGACAGGCAATTCCTTCATCCGACCTCGCTCCAGCTGCCAGAATTACATTGCTATACACTCTCTTCCTAACTCTGACCTCCTCAGCATCCCTCAGAAACCTGAAAGCACCTGTCCTGCAGGCTGGGAGTGGGGGGCCCATGCCACGTTGCAGGCAGCTGCCTGCTCAGGGGCAGCACTAGCCAAATGGCTTTGCTATGCATCGGTCCCCGTGTCTGCTTCAAACGGTGCCCCTGTAAGCCAAGCTCATTGTTGGTACTGAGATGGATCACAGAGTTAGTACAGAGGCACCAGCTGATTTGGTCCCAGAGCTACTGCAGGAAAGCAGGGCCCTTCTCAGTGTCTCTGTAGAGAAGGAAATCTAATGACACTAACTACTATTTTGTTTGGAAGGAGCTAGCACGATGAGGAAGAAGGTCCTTTCACCTCACTGAGAAAACTTCAGATACAGAGAACTGTAAAATATAAAAAGGACAAGATCATAAAAGGACTTGCACCCATAAGAAATATTTGCTCCCCAGGTTGCTTGCTTGAAATCATAAAACAATGTACACACATGTACCATAACAGGTAACTATAGAGTTTAGTTGTGTGTCTTTGCCTTACACAATAAGCAAGTATAGTTTTGAAATAAACAGTTATACCCAAATTGTATTTCTACAATTTGGAAATCAAACCTCATCTAATTTGCTACAGCTGGACACCACCTGCAGAGTACCGTTTAAGTACTCTGAACATTACACACTTATCTTTTAAATATTGATAATGCCATTTTTCATTTATGTGACATGAAGTCCCATAGGGAATAATTATGCTAATAAACCTTAATGATTCTTGCAAATAAATGATCAAACAAAATTGCTACTGTTGATTTATATTAATGGATGCCTTTAGGAGGAGATTTGTCAGGATGTGCGGCTTCTTGAATCCCAATTCATCTTATTTAGCAGAAGAATGTACGTAGTTTGTAAAACAGATTGTTTAAAATATAATGTGTTTATGGAGTTTCTGCAGTTCATAACGTGCAAGTGTTATTATATTGCCTTATGGCAAATCTGCATTAAATGCTTTCTTTGTATACAACTTTCTTCAGTCCTTTTTTTTTTCCCTCCATTCCTTTTGTCCCTTGTGGCTAAACAAGCCCTCCTTTTGTAGATATTTAACTTAACCTTTCTGCTACTCATGTAATAACTGGTGATCATTCTGCTGTCCTAATAGATGAACACTGCAGTCAAACAGCTTTGCTTTCGCTGCAGTAAGTCCAGAAGCACTTGTTATGCTTTAATAAGGGCACTGCACCTGAAGCTGGTGACCTACAGAATTTTATAGGATATGTTAAAATAATCAGCTTTTACTTTTCTTCTACTGACAGATAAGCTGGAAATTCCCACTCCCCATCCACCTATACTTTTGAACTTTTAATCAAATTCATTTGGAAAACATTTTCCATGGGCTTGCCTTTTAGATAACACGTATGTTTGAAAGTCACATCAATGTGCTGCTTTTACTCCTGATTACAGGGCAGGACAGATTGTAAAAGTGTAATGGGAGAGGAAGCTAAGGAAAAAACAGGAGAAGGAACTTTAATTTTACAAACTGAACCCTCAGTGGAGCTAGAAGAAGAGAATACGCTCGTGCTTTGTATATTCACCAAAACACAGATACAAATGCAAGGTGGTGGTGGGCCAGGGTTAGAACCAGGCAAGCAGAGGGGAAGAAGAAATGTGCTTTCTCTGCCCCCTGTACTACTCAGTGCCTAGTGGTGAGAGTCATACAAGCAGGGTTAATTCTTTGCTTGAACAACTTTGTTAAATTGATCGACTCCAGCCAGGATAGCAGCAGGCACAGGATGTTTTTGACTTTGAGGCAAATCATACAGTTAAGTCATCAGTAACTTGCTGAAACTACCAGCCATCCAGAGATTGTTCAGGGTTTTCTCCCCATCCCCTGCCCCCCGGCCTGTCCAAAAGTTCAGTTTCAAAGAAAAGCTAAATAGCCTACTACACAAATATTTTCTTTCTCTCATAATGTAGCCAGCTCTCATGAACTATGCCATTGCATCCACAACAGGTTGGTATTTCAAAGAGTTGGCATAAAGGAATTTTACCACTGACTGGATAATACAATAATGAAATCCAGCTGAAATGTGGCACTAATTTACTCCATGCAGAAGGAAACAAGTAACTGCTGTACAGGAATGAAGGTTTCTAATAATGCTCTAGAATGAACTGGTGGTTTGAATTATTTCTTCAAAGAGGAACATTCCACAACAGCCTGACAGGTAAAGCTTTTCCTTCGTAAACTGGGGGCTGACTACTCTTGCGGACTCTCAAAGCCATGGAAGTTCCAAACGCTGAAGGGCTGCAATATTCAGGTTAATTTTCTTACCCTGTGTGAACTGATTATCCTCTGATTTATCAGTTCCATTTTAAATACTGCTATGAAAGTCTGTCTTCTGCAATTCACAGCACCAATCCCTGCACAGGATGGGGGAGTTTGCCACTCCTGCATTTATTTTAAACAATGGGAAGCTTAAAAACTCATTCTGTTCATCCCTTGCTTGTAGGTTCTTGAACAGCTCTCCGAGCAA
Source organism: Actenoides lindsayi (assembly GCA_025331215.1). Lineage (NCBI taxonomy): Eukaryota > Metazoa > Chordata > Aves > Coraciiformes > Alcedinidae > Actenoides > Actenoides lindsayi. The sequence continues at coordinate 74,737 of WTSP01000219.1, read as the reverse complement.
CTAGCTGGGGAACATTCTCAACTACGTAATTACCTTTTGTACGTGACAACAGCAAAGGGACTTTGAGCAATTAGTAGGATTGGACACAGACTGAGGATTAGGTGTGCCTGAATTCTGGCTTTGTAGTTTGCTGCGTAGCATTCACAAAACTAATCTTACTGCCTTTTTGTACTCCTGCAGTAATGCTTGTCATACTTACACAGGAGGAGCATCATACAGGTTAGTATATTGATACATGTACTGCATCTGAATGCGCACATCATTACTTACAAAGGCTATCACTGCACTATCAGGATTCACGACTGCCATTCTCATCACCCTCTCCACTCACTGCAAATCATAAACCACTACTGGTCTTGTGTTCCGACTGATACAAGCTTTCTAGGAAGAGGTGGTGGCCCATTTTCCCAGAAGATCTGCAGGGCAGTTTTGGCTCTTGGGGACATGCAGAGCAAAGGGAAGCACCATGCTCCCAACCACAAAGTGCTGTGCTGCAAGTTAGGAGCCTCAGTCCCATCTCCGTCTCCCTGTGCCTCAATTTTTCAAAGAGTAAAATGGGAGTCAGCCATGTACACTTCAGTGTATAAAATATCCATCATTTTTTGCTTAAAAGAAAAAAATTAATTACCTCCCCCCAACATTATTTTTTGCTTTAGCTTATCAATAACTGTCCCCTGTCCCCATAACTATTTAGACATGTACTACAGAGATACAACTGTAGCTTGTGAAGCACTTTTCAGGCCTTGCCTCATTTCACATACATGTGAGGACTATTACTCCACACTTGGAATAACATCTCTCATCAGGCTCCTCTAGGATCCAAGATCTCTGTTTGGACCTGACCTACAAGCAGAATAAGCAAGAAGAGTGAGTAACACTGTGTCTGTGTTAAATAACACTTTCTCATTGCTCTGCCAGCATAGATACTTCTCTCTGTTTGATTTTGTTTGGCTATGGGTGCTTGATCTAAGGTAAATTTTTGAATGATCACTTATAGCCTCAAAAAAAAGCATTTGATGTTTAGCAGAGTAAATTGCCTGAATTGGTCTGTCTCTTGTGTGTTGCCATCTCTACTGCAGATTCCCCCCCCCTCCCCCCCCCCACCTTGGAACAGCGTTAAAATCTTCTCTCTACCAGTTGCACAGGGAAAACAGTCACTTCTAAACTGCCTACTCTCTTCTTTCCAGGTTGTTTTAAAATGTGGTGCTCAGTTGAATCCCTCAGCACACGATTTCTAGGTTTCTGTTATTTATTTGAAATGCAGTCGTTTCTTATTCTCACACTATCTAGCCAGACATGTCTGCTTCTATGTAACTGTAGGTATTCTAAATGAAACACTTGATCCTTAACAGTTAGCTCATGGTGTTTAGTTAGAATTTATAGATAACTTATTTACATTTAGATAATGAAATACACTTTGTTTTTATGCATGAAACTGAGATTCCAAATGGATGTCACTATCAGTTTGTTAGGAATTCATATACATTTCTTAGTGCTTATAGAGTGGATTGATTCTACTTTAATACCTATTTTTATCCCATGTCTCCTAAATAATTCATGTTTATTGATTACTATTTACAAGTACCACTGCATTTTGACAGCAGACTTGTCACTAGCAGCAGCATAAAACAAAATTACTGTTATTCAGACTGCAAAACTCACTTTTTAAAAGAAGAAAATATTTAAAAACTGACTAGAAAGGAACAATTCATTCTCACCTACGTGTTACATAACGTGCAAAGTTTCCTGAAAGACTATAAATTCTTATTTTACACCTAGCTGCGGGAGGGAAGCAGGATGAAGAGGCAAACCCTTCCTTGTTATGAGTTTCAATATTTGAAAAACTGATTCTCTTTGCCTTCCAGGCAGCTTGTCAGTAAATACTCACCTTGCTCGCCTCCCAAGCTGGATTGGCAAATTATGAGAAAAGTATGCTGATAATCCGCACACAGCTGGGGATGAGAACTGTGTCCAACCAGTCCAGACCTAAGGTCTGGAAGAGAGTCCCCCTGCATGAGTATGTCTCTGGATAACCTGAGCTTAAGGATACAAGCTTGAGTCTTTGTAGCTTCTTGTCCCCAGCAAGAAAAACAAACAATATTCCCAAATGGGCTTTCAAAGAGGGATGTGGAAATTGAGGCTACAAAGTTAGATACATCTTACATAATATATAATCCTAAATATCCAGTAGTCTTAGATGTAGAAGATTCACCTTCCAAGCCCTCAACTGCATCAGGTAGAGAATTTGTCTCTTGTCTCAAGAAGCACTGAAAAAAAATTTGGGATGTTTTTCATCCCAAATTATATGAAGCCCTTCCTAAATATTAATTTTCTGGCCAGTCCTAGTCAGTGCTAAATGGCTGTTAGGGCTATATATAGACTCTACTAAGATGTACTTTATCTCAGATTAGAACAGTTTAATGTAAATTTATCTGAGTAAAACCAGAAAAAAAATCCCAGACATTCGTCGACATTTATTTTCTAAATAATATTGCTAAACAATTACAGTTCAGCAATAAAATGGGCAGAGCTTAAAAGCAAATGGTAATACAATAATAATAATGCTAAATATAAGCTTTCTTACGTCATACTGTAAAGACAAAGCCCTTGTAATGAACTCAAAATCAAGTATGGTAGAAACATTTAAAAGAGACAAGAACAGCAATACCAGTACACAGTAAATATTGAAACACATTTTTGTAATTTCTATGTACATGCCAAAGATATTTACAGTGAGTTCTTTCTATGATATGTAAGATTCCATTTAAACAAAGTTTGAACCCATTCTAGTTAGTAATCTTCTAAGTGTAAGTATATGTAGTAATTAAGATGCTTAAAGCCACGAAATGACATGGCATTCATGACATGCATCCAAGCTTTTCTGTAGGTCCCAGGTATTATTTTTATTGTTGATACTCTGGAAATAGCGACTTTTTTAAATAGGCCAAGTAAGTTTTAACCTTAATAAATGAAAGAATTAACATATTTATAGCATACCATAATGTTGCTCAGATGGAGGAGCTGACTCATAGCCTCTTGGGTACTGGCAGAGGAAAGGGAGGTGTGCAACCACAGGCTCCCCCAGTGCTGCAGGAAGGTTTAGCACCACTCTCACAGGAATCACGTGGAGCAGCCACATTTTTTGCTGTGCTTTGCCTAGAGGGTGAAAGCCACACTGTACAAACACTGATACACCAAGGGACAGGAAGGGAAAAGGAGCGTTTGCACCTGATTGCATCAGATCATGTCCAGCCTTGGCAGAGGATCCCAGCCCATGGAGGGCTACTTCCAGAGATACAAATCAGAACTCAAAATAGTGCATTCAAAGCAGAATGACATTTCTAGATAGCGTGCTCACAACTGCAATCGTACATGATGACCTAGTCCCAGATTCTGTAACAATCTGCTTTTCTAACAACAACATAACATGCCTTTACAGGCACTTGTCATTCACAGATCTGAAAGCTGAGGGCTGTGCTGATTATAGCTGTCTGAATTCAATACTGCTTAGATCTGCCTGAATATGACCCAAGTGAATAGTTTCCTACATAGTTTATTTTTAAAAGCTGACTTTTTGAAATACACTGCTAGAAGACAAAGCACTATAGACCTTGCTTAATTTAAGAGTTTGCTATACTCTACTCTTCCTTTAACCTGAAAATATCTCAAGTGCCTTGTTTCCCTGGACAAATTTCTAGTTTCTGTATGACTCACCACTTCTGTAACTTCAGCCTCATTCATGAATCCACCAAGGCTACTGAATATTTATCAGATTTCAGACTTTGCTTTTTTTTTTTTTAATTTCCTGAAAGATTTGCATTTAAATAAAAAACAACAAAAGAAAGAGCTGAAAAGAGTCTGCCAGAACTCCCTTTCCCCCCATTACCTCTTTTGACTTTTGCCCCCTCATTGCAATCGTTGTCTACTGAATCTTCCCAGGCAGACAGAGAATATATTCCTGCTGCAAACACCAAGATGCAGGTGATTACATGAGTTTACAACATGCAGATGATGATATTTGTAACGTTTTATTACTACTATTAAAAAGTCTACCAATATTGGCTCAGTCATTCATTAATGCTGAATTCGATATTTATTACTTTTTTGTTATTTTATTTGATTTCTTTTCCTGGAAGATGCTCTGCCAGAAAATGTGGATTTATCTTCCTTTCATTAACTTAAAATTAGTTTCTCTCAGCTCAATCTTTTTTCTACCCTCTCTCCAGGCAATAGCCACTCTTCACATAAGAAAGTCTTTTAGCAGCATTCCCTCCCCATTTTGGTATAAATGCCACCAATGAGGACCTGCCTATGTCTTCGGTGCCAACAGCACCAAGACGTTTCTGTTTAACTGGCTCCAACAAGTGTGAAAATCAGAGCTTTTGCATGTTAGTTTCTATTAGCAACAAAAAAAGAACCACCAAGATCTTGGCTGCCTACACTTGGTACAGGCTTTCCCTTTTCCCCAGGCACCCCTGCAACACCCTCAACAGCCACAGAGCAGTGAGCAAGACCAGAGAAATGGAGACTTCTGCTACTACTCAAAATGGCCATCTAGGACACAGTTGTGGGGAAAAGCTCTGAATAAGTTTTCCCTTCATCCCCACTTAGTAATGCAGAAAAAGGGAAGATGTAAATACATCAAAGGAAAAAAAATAGATTTAAAAAGAGCAGGGAAATGGAAGCACCAGATGATGAAATAGGGGCATTTGGATGTGTGATACCCCAGACTAAGTCATACTTGTACACAGATGGTTTCAAGGGCAGGTTTTCCATTTGTAAGGGACTTTTTGGCCTTGCTGTTACCACAATGTCTTTAAAGGGTCAAATACAGTGTAGCAATGACTTACGGTGTCACAGCTAGGGTGATGTGATGTCCATAAGAACAAGAAATTCCCTCCTTTTGCTGGAAGTTTGCCGGTCGTTGTGCAGGTCCCACTCACACAGCTGCAGCTGCTAACCTGCACTGCAAGAATATTAAATGGTTTAGTACTGCTCTTCCATGCTAGCAATTGCTGTAGCTACACAAAGGTATTACAACACCTCCACAGTGAAAGGCTGTATCTACTCAATTCCCAAGTGGGCACCATGAGAAAGTTCAGCAACTTCCAGACCATCGCACTACGTCTATTCTGCTGGTGAGTGCTAATGCTGAGAAGCTTTCCCTTTATATATTTACTACAACTAATTTGTACCTTTCTAAACTCAATTTCCTGTCCTGAGGAAAAGGGTCTTCTCATTCTAAATCCGCTTTAATGATCATGCCTACCCCATTCCACCGAGACTCTTCAGAGGGAAGAGACTCTAATCTATTTAGCTTCACGGAGGGTTTCTCTCTGACATGTGCTCTCCTAATAGACCATTTATCAGGATGAAGGGTAATCCCCAGAGTGCAGACAGCAAGACAGGCCTAGCCTGAGTGACAGTCTGTCCAGCAGAGATTGACTTTAATGAAGCACAGAATAAACAGGAAGATTAAGAGAGTGCAAAAATCAGTGACAAGTTTTGAGCTCACCTGGGCAGCTTACTGTGCAGCACAGACCTGTCACCGAGTTATAAAATGTTACATACTTCTTTGGCTGCTAAGGATCACCTCTAACATGCAGAAATCCCACATATATTACAAAAGAAAGCTTTCCCCTTGATTCTCACCCTCGAGAGAGGGCACTTGCTTTAAACCCACAAACACTCACAAGCTGTAGGTGGACAAGCCTCTGGAAGTTGTTTGGCCCGACCCCCTGCTCATAGCTGGGCCAGTTTCCAGCATGGTGCTCTGGGTTTCAGGGCTCTGGGATTTTCTAAGTAATTCCTTTTCAGTTAACAACCTTTTTTATTCATCACAGCGTTTCTTTCTCTGCAACAGAAATCTGGCAACAGTGTAGATATATTGCTCAGCAAAGTTCAAACTGCAACATCTTGAGTTGAATCTTAAGTCCTGTTACTGCCAATGGATAGAAGCAGGTATGCCTGCCAGTTATAAATGTCTACCTCAGGGTGAGAGCATATCAGCATCTCCCTCCACTCTTTATGGAAAAAGATCCACTCAGACTGCTCTGGATGATGACTTTCATCCAAAAACATCAGGCATGTAGTCCTAAGGAGTAACCAAGTTTTGTTCTTCATTTTAACTAGTGTGACTCTTACTCCAGACACCTCTCCAACATCTTCATACTACTTTCTTTAGCTGGACTCTTGACAGCAATTGACACATGGAGACTGAGGCTATGAATGAAGAGAAGTTTTTTCACCCAGTGATAACAAGCTACAAATGTAGAAAGAAACCTTACTACTAGATCTCATGACTAGAAAAGCCCGATTACAGTGTAGGCATCTACTACCAGCAAGTAAGACTCACGTTAAATCTTATCATCTCTGGATGATCTGCTGAATTTAAACACACCATTTTAGTAAAGCAAAGAAACCAATCATTCTCCTTTCTGCAGATGCTAGTGTGGAAGAGACGAGAATATTAGCAGGATATTCCCAGAAAAGTAAATGGGAGTTCTAGTTCTGGTTTCTAGAATGGCAGAATTAAGTCACTGTTAACTACTTTCAAATAGTTCTGTTCACACAGGTCAGACAAAGTCTTTACCAGAACAAAGAACCTAAGTTTCCAAACAGGATACCTACAACAACACAGACTCTTGCTGCAAAATCTCAGGAGCATCTGTAGCTTGACAGAGTGGCTACATAAAAGCAGCTTTATAGACATTGTTCTAGAGTTCACATGTTCTAGTTTATTTGCCTGTAAAATTTGTGCTTTGTCTGCACTAGTATTCACATATGACATCTAACCCAAGAGACAATGTCTACTTCACTGTATAGACATTTGTGTTGGGTTTGGTTTTTTTCTTTAGAGCAGCATATATATGGTCCTCCTGGGAGCACAAGAATTGTTATATATGAAACCAGCAATACAAAAAGTGTCATCTTAGATGGTTTAGGATCCCAACCTGCCCACGTTGCAATTATGCACTGCCAACAGATGATGGCACCAAAATTCAATCTGTAAGCAAACACTACTAGATAACTGACAGATCGCCTGGACAAATACATCACAACAAATGTACTGAAATGTGGCTAAGGTAAACTGTCTGAAATAGACATACATTAAACAAAGGCTGGAACGTGCCTTTTAAAATATAACTTCACCTTTCCTCTGCTCCCTCTTCCCCTATGTCTATCCTTAACTAGTAAACAAAGATTTTGCCTTTCCAAGCGTGCACAGAAAAATGAGACCGAGTCGGTCTTACTTCTGAGGGATATTGGGATAGATATTCATGTTACTGGAGTCATCATACTTTCAGCTTTTGCTCTGCTACATACAGCAGTAAGCATTCTCTCAAAAGCACAGGCTAGCCAGAGGATTAGATGCACAATCAACAGCGTGAAACTCGAGGATCTATCAGCAGTAAGCAAGCTGTACTACCAAATTCATAAATAATCTGGCTGTTAGAAATCACAAATGTACTACACCTCCATAGATACTTCCATGAATTTCTTACCTCTGGTTCAAACACCATTAGCTTCGGCTAGTACTTGAAAAAACATTTAGTATATAAATATTCATCAAATAATTTATGAGAAATATAGTCTCCTTTCATTGCTTCTCAGGTAACCACTGGGTACAGATTTAAAGTAGCAGGAACTGTATATATGATTTAAGATTTGGTAACTTGATTAGTAATAGTATTTCTAACACAGATTATCATTTAAAGCAGGAAGGAGTTAAATAATTAAACAGAAAAAACAAATTAACACTTAGATGGTTAACAATTTACTGTTCTTTAGTTCCTTGCAGAGGCTTAATACAGGCTATGTTACTTCACCTATGAAAAGTGTTTTCTATTTGTCATGTTAGCAGAGCCATCGTTAAAACTTCAGGTTATTATGGGAATGAGCCTCAAAAACATTATGCCCAAGCATCATGTCCTGGAACCAATGGTCAGGTTAGCATTTTATTACTGGTATCATGCTCCAATATGCTTCAAGCAAGGAAAAGAAGTCCATTAATTCAGAAAGGCCAATACCCCAACAACTGTATTTGTTAAAAGTGCAATTAGTATGTTGAACAGTCCAGAATAATACTAGCTAGAGGAACAGTTTTTAAAGGGCAAAACACATTAATATTTCACAAAAGGTATTTAAAACTAAAAAAACCCCAACCAGAATGCAAAGTCTAACTATGGAACATAAAGAATAAAACATTTTTGACACCTAACACATTAATATGTTGCTATTGCCAAAATGACTGCATTGAAATTTGAAGGCTTAAAACCGCATCTTCTCTGTTGAGAGATGACTGTGAAAGCAATTTCTATAAGCTGTCCATTTATTCCTTCTAGCTCATTCATTTAGAGATAGGGCTGCCATTTTTTGACAGGCAGTAATGAAGGTATTAGTAGCTGGTTTATCCTGCTTTGTACATTTCATATACTTCTCCTCATTACAGAATATTTTGACACATTATTACAAAACAACGTTATTCTTTATTCTTGAGGCACAGGTAATATCTTTATACTAGTATGTGTCTGTTAATAAAAAGCAGAGGTTTTTATCATTAGGAACTGTACACTGTCTTTGCTTTTAAGATATGACAGGAAGGCTTTAAATGAGACATCAGAGTTATACATGATGGAAAATAAAACTAAGATGCAAACCATACCCACATTCTTCATAAAAAGTATGTTGTTGGGTTGGGGTTTTTTGGGTTTTTTTTTGTAACAATGAAGTTATCAGTACTGCTCCAAAACACATCTTCTGTTCTATGCGACTGATGCTTCTCGCTTGGTATTTTGAGTATTTACAAATTGGTCACTTGTTCAGGAAAGGCCTAATAAATGAAAACACTGGAATGGAAATACTTTGTTTCTAGTTCTAGTAGAAGTACTATATACGCTCTGCTTAATACGATTTTCATTGAGGGTTAATTTTAGAAAACAGTTTATTCTCCAGATTTCTGACTTTGATCCATTAAAATACTACTTTTCTCCAACTTCCCACTGGGAACTTCTTATGGGATTTTCTGTTAATTAGATAAAAAGATACCATATTTATACCGTATATACTAAAACTGTAAGTCTGGGTTGGACTTCTGCATGCAGCTCTAACAGAAGTGAAAAAGACAATGAGGGCTGAAGTTAAGTTAAAAGGCCAAAGTTGCACAGCTAAAATAGCAGCATATTATTTCTAGTTCCCTAAGTAGCTAAAATCAAGTCAGGGCAAACTAGAACTGATTTTGTTCAAATGAAGTATTTCGCATCTCTTCTTTGTATTACTGTTTTTCATCACAAGACCACTAGAACAACTACTGAATTACCAGAGTCTAACTCCCATCCTTGTCAATAGCTACAAGGATCACCACTTCATCTAAGTGCTTAAGCATCACTTTATCCCAAAAAGCCACCCTTGACTGATGAGCAAAAAGGCTGCCAGTCTCATATAGATGCTGTAAAAGCAAATATGGTACCCAGAACTATCATGCCAGCAGGCCTTTCTTCCAGTGGGCAACACTGCTGGTATGAAAAGAGTATTTGCATAAATCTCTATAGATAACACTGACTCATCTAGATTAAGTTACTCTTTTGGTCCCTGCTCACTGAGGAAGGGAATTAAATAAGATACATACAAGCCTGACTTCCTACTAGAATTTAATTTGACCAACATTGCAGCATGCATCTTCTGCAGATTAGATTCTTAATGACTACACCTCAGCTGGTCTCATGCTTTTAACTGCTGTGCTAGATCTATTCTGTGACAATCCCTCTCAAGACCACAGTACAATGGAGACTTACCAACAAGATTTCAGACAGGCTGAGTTAGGTGTCACAAGGAACATAGCTGTGGTAGCAGAAAACTTCATATGGCTGAACAGCTCTGTCACAGCTTGTTCAGCTACCCTCCCTCCCCTCAGCCATTCCACCCAAGCTATTTTTGAGCTAACTCAAGTGCAAATACAAGGCTGGCATCCTGAATTGCCTGCACTGTAGATGAAGCAAGGCAGACAAGACTGTTTCAATAGGATTCTTAATCAGACATCAGGTGAAAATACCCATTAGCACAGAACAAAGGTCTGGAAATTAATAATCCCTGAAGCAATATAATACCCACTTGATATTTGGGTACACATACACAGAAAAAAAAATTAGCAAAGCCATGATTCCAGCTAATAAAAATCAGGAGAGATAGATTGGAGGGGCAGGGGAGAAGCCTGTGACTGGTAGTAAAACACCAGAAGTGTAAATGGAATGAGTTACTCCACTCCTGGAAGATCACTTAATGACAAAGGGATGTGGAAGACAAAAATCTCAGGAGGAGCTTCAAAAGTCAATACCTTACTGGCCACATCATAAACATTTTCTTTCATATTAAAGAAAGGCATAAGGATTATCGTACTATATCCTTGACCAGCTTTATATTCCAAACCAAAATACCATTCTCTGTTCTCCTAGGACAAATGTTTGTGTGTATCTGTGCATTTTAGTAATTTATAGAACAGTTACTGCAGTGGTGTGATGAGAAATGCACATCACATTTGAATAAACAGAGGGAATAAAACAGAAAACAGATGAATCCCATTACAGGTGCTTGTGAGGAAAAGAATGCGGATGTGAAGCTCCAGTTTGAGAATTTTAACAGCTGTCAACATTAAAATATCCCAGTGGTAATTAAAAGAGTAAAGCCTTTTACAAATCTTGCAGGTTACTGTGCATCCACAGAAGGCTGAAATTAATGGAGCAAGGTTTAAACTCAGCCAATGTGTTTAGGGTAATTTTGTGTTCTGGTCAATGTCATCATCATCATGTGGAATGAATCTTCGTCTTTTAATAAGAGAAATCTAGTAAATGTATTATTTGCAACCTTCTGAATGTTCAGACCAATATATGCAACCAGAGGACTAAAAGTAGTGTCTCACTCTAAAAAGTAGCATAAGCAACATTTAAATTGTAAGCTATTTGAAGAAGCTGTATGAACTCGCAGGTTGCTTTTCACTCACTTGTAGTTACAGCACTAGAAGTGTAAGGTAGGTACAATAATAGAGTGTATAACAAAGTTCAATCAACTAAATTTCTGTTAATGGAAAAAAAAGATCTTCCTTAAGAAACAGGTATTTGCTTTGATTATAGAAATTCTCACTATGATTATTAGAAGCAAAACTACAACACCTGCAGTAGCATGGTCTCAAAGTCACTCCTTCCACTGGCTGCTCAGGCTACTTGAGAGGTGAAAGTGGAGGGGTGTGAGAGGGATCCTGGCAGGCACACTCTGCTCCTGCTACAAGGCACTCAAGTATAAGGAAGACTAGGATACCAGTTAACTATCTCTTACCTCAGTCAGTCTTCTAAATCCAGTTTTCTATCTTTGAAAGAGACATACAACTTTGATTCAATAAAGTTAAAAAAATAAGCAAAATATCCTGCATAGAAAGCTTACAAAACACAAGCCATATACATACATTACCTGTCATAATGTGTCTAAAATATAGAAACAAGCTAAGAATAGTACAGTGTAGTATATAGTTGCCTTTTGATTGGCCTAAGGGCTTACTTTTATGTATCTGTGTTTACATAACTAGTCTTTACTCAAAGCTTAGGGTAAGCAGGGAGTTTCTCGCCCTCCCCAACAAGAGGAGCAAGGTTGACAAAGAATCAGAGTGTATACCTAGGCATCACTATCTATATAAAGGTATCAAACCTATTAGAAACCCCATAGGCACAGTAGCCTACCACAGCCTTGTCTATTGTCTACATTGATTTTTACTCTTCAATAGATCATAATCCCAGGACAACAAAAATCAGCAATTCTACTGCTATGCACAGTATCTGGTGTCCTTCCAGTACCACCCTTCTTACTCCTGCACAAAGGAAGAGTCAAATAGCAGAAGAATAACAAACCAGAGGATATTGAAGATAAAAAAAAAGAAGTCTGTAAGAGAGCTGTAGCTTATTTAGCATGTTCTTTACAAACAGCAGTAACACACAAAACCAATGATGGGCAGACATAGCTACTCAGTGATCTGCAAACACCACAGTTACCTGGATTACTTGTGTCAAGACTTATGACATTACCTGTCATAAGACATTGAGGCTTATGGATGAGCCCCTAATCAACAACACAATCCTCCTCTATTTACAACCTACTTGTGCAAAACAAGTATAACATGAGTATCCACTATGATTCTAAAAATCACAATGAGATATTTAGCACAACTCAGACCTTCTCTTCATGGGGAAGATTACTAGTATTTGAAAATCAGGAATTCATAAAGTATGTGAAGTAACAGTTCAGCCTGCTTTAATGTAAGACCCTTTAGGTGCAAACATAATATGTAGCATTTCTTCTAGAAGCTCTTCAGGAAAGTAAAATTTATTATATCTTGCCACAAACAAAGAGCAATTTGCTGAAAGGAGTACAATACTTCTTCTAAAGGACTGTAATACAAATGGTGTAACTATAACTTGTTTCATTAAATCAGATACTAGCTTTTGATCTGCATAAAAGATTATTTTGAGAGGGAAACATGTTGTCTTACCTCCACACAAGCTCTCTTTCTTTATAGCCCCAGAATTTTTGGTGAGTAACTATATGGCTTTCTGCAGTACACAGCATGATGCTCAACGTTTAAAAAGAAAATAAATACTACAAGATGCAAACTACATTGGGGTTTGGCTTTAAAGATTCAGAGATGCTTGGATTTTAATGCTTCTTTAACTTACTTCAGTATTTGAATCTGTATTTAGACATGATTCCCCAAACTTCTACAAATAATGGACAGATCAGACGGGGAGCTTCTATCTGCTCTGGTAACAAATAATTAAAAATTTTCTTTCTAGTCACCTGGTAAAACCAGGATTCTGATACTCTGGCTCTTCTCCCATACAACGATCTATCCAGGTAATTCCAAATCAGTAAAGTAAATAATAACAAGTTCCTAAAAGACATAATGCTTATTTACAGTATTAATATACTTATTAAAAGAAGAATGAGCTCCTTTTATGCTCATTTGCCCTTAAAAGAGAAATCCTAGAAATTAAAATGCGAATTTAAAAAAAAAATCCTTTTAAAACAGAAGGTGTTACTGTGTTTATGAGAAAGGGAAAGAGCAGCTTTAGCTTTCTGTGTCAAAGGTGGGAAACTACTCCACTCAAAGTCAAGCCAGTTAATTGTTATTTTGAAGGTTATTCATACCAAGGGCAAATGCACAGCTATTTTCACTCATTTGCAGTACAGGAGGTATCTAAAACACACACCCAGAAAAACATTAAGAAACTGTGTATTTACATCATGCAAATGAAGAGTAACTTGAAGACAAAAAAGGGCTTCTATTTAAATCCCCAAATATCAGTATTGTAAAACTGTGTTTAAAATTCAGCATCTTTAATACATAATAGAACTTTGGTAAAATAACATGTCCTTCCAATTGTCAGTCATCTAAGTGAGCAAGAAAGATTACATCCAAGAGACACTCTCTTCCTAAAGACTGTCTCCTTTTGCAATGAAATCTAAACTATAGTTTAAGTTTTTTAGCTAATTACAACCCAATACAATAGCAGTTGGCTGAGAATTCACAACTGTACCTCCAGGGATTAAACTTTTGCTAGTAAATTCAATCTTTAGATTAATTAATAGCAGACTGAGGAAAGCAGAAAAGCAAGCAGCTGGAATGAAGATCTAAGGTGAATAAAGCACTGCTCTGGTTTCTTAAATGAGGCAAACCTGTGTAGTGGCTGGAGTGCAGGGAACATGCTACTCAGCTCAAAGCTGCCTGAAGGTTATGTGAAAACTGGCTACATCTTGCAGTACTCCTCTTCAATTGCCACAGGGAAATCTGCTTAAGTACAGACTGCAGGGTATGGTTTGCAGTGTGTACTTTTCAGAACGTTGCTAGAGAAATGAGGCAGTTATGAGCATACTTGAAAGAGAAAGAACCTGACTGTAATTAGGGAATAAGTGTGCATTAGAGGCTTTTAAAATTTAATTTGGATACCAAATTACATCTCAGTTCTCTTTCCTTAACAACAACAAAAAAGCTTCTGACCTAAAATAAGCTTCTTTAAAACTGAGTACAGCAGCTATTACTCAGTCTTCATATCATACTCTCATCCTGAAAGCAGCACCCAATGAAGTCTTCTTGTACTTGTCCTACAAACATGACAATCCCTGCCCCAAAGAGTTTGCAGTTTAGATGTTATGAAGTCTAATTATAGTGAGTGTAAACTAGAAAACTTCTTACAAGTGGCAAAATTCTGAAAAATCAAGATAATTACAAGCCTAGCTCGTCGTGATTTATGAGGCTATTTTTAGAACGTATAGGCTGATGTGCTCTGAGCTTTTTTATATTTGCATTAAGTCCTCTGTGATTCCTCCTCTGAAATGTGTGCATATGCTGAGTCCATGTGAGATGCTACCACTGGCGCTTGTCATAAGAATTAAATCCCTCTCAAGCTTGTTTACAGCTCAGCACTTGTCATACTGCTCCCCTGAGCTTCATGGCTGGTTGGTTGTGGGTTTTTTTGTTTTTTTTTTCCTTTCTCTTTGGCTCTGTGAAAGATTTAATTTCATTTTTGTTTATGTGTGTACTTACACTTGCAGGTGCAGGAAAGAAAAAAAAATTGCTGTACCCAGATGTTTTGAAGCTGCAGTAGCATACATACAGCTGAAATTAAGGAGACAAACTGTAGCAAATAAACCCAGCTTTTCCACATAGTATTCTATAACATATTTAATAAACGTACTATGTTTCACTGACAAGACTCTTTAATTCAATTTTAGAAAGACCAGAATATTTTACAGTTGCTGTCTCTGCTCTTTTGCAAACTGCTTTTTAAAATCTGAAGGTGAGCCAATTACTCCTATTTTCAATTTTGCTAATATCTTCTTGTAGTGGTGGTAGACTCAATCATCAATACAGCTACTGCATACTTAAACTGCCGTAGCTCATTACTGAATAAGTGGAACCCCAGAGAGTTTTATCCAGTTTTTCGTCCATGCGTTGAAAAATACACTGTATTGTTGGGAAAAAAATGCAAAACACCACCTTCTTGCTTCTGTAGTAATAGGAGAAATCATTGCCTGGATTGCCTGTAGAGACTCTAGATGTAGTATCTCCAATTGCATCTAGTAAAGCATGTCCCCATTTCATAACTGCAGCTGGTTAATCTTGCTATTCATTCACCCCACCACATACTCTAACAGTTCATAGAAGGGTGCAAAGATTAATCAGCTATGGTTTCATAGGCAACTACTGTAGCTATCCATCTACAAACACAGGAATTACTTGTCTGCTTCACCTTAGCAGCATATGCAGACAGAACTTTTCCATAATCCATAGAGATGCTAATTTCTTGTTCAAGCTCAGCACACACACTGAGCACCTTTTCTTAGATATGCATGTTCCTAGTCAGTTAAGTTTATTTGCACAACTATGTCCAGAACAAAATAGTTCTTTTGTTAACCTACTTTGATCAACTTTTGTTTTTCAATGAACTTTTCTAGTCATGCACAATCTGTAAC
Source organism: Actenoides lindsayi (assembly GCA_025331215.1). NCBI lineage: Eukaryota > Metazoa > Chordata > Aves > Coraciiformes > Alcedinidae > Actenoides > Actenoides lindsayi. Next base: position 59,224 of record WTSP01000219.1, on the reverse strand, counting down.
ACAGAACTTGCTGATGATGGGAATGGTAAAAATACAAGCATCTGATGCAGAACCTAGTGGAATTTTAAAGGACACTTGTGAAACCTGAATGGATTAATCTGCTTTTCTTTTAGCTGTTTTCACTTCAGTAACTTCCTCTAGATCTCCCACTGTGCACTGTGTGGAAGACCCTGATCAGTGGCTCTGAGATGACCTCTACAATCCCAGTGCTTTGCCTGCTGTCGCAGTGGTGAAGATGATTTTTTTATTTTTTAATGTATCTATATTTTGTTGGGTTTTCTCTGGATTTCTAGTTATCACCAAAATAAATTTTAAAAATAATTATTCTTCCTCCAGTGAGGTTCAGTATGTTCCTGCTCTTCAAACTGATCTGGCATAGTATTCAAAAGTACTAGGGTCTTAAAGAGATAACATAGAACTAATTCTTCTTTCTAAACACCCTGATTTTTAGATCTCAGCAGTACTAACTTTACCATGTACAACTAAAACATCAAGTCCAACTGATGGCAGAGCAGTAAAGCATGTTTGTGCAAAAAAAAAAACCCAAACCCAAAACAACAATGCAGGAGAGAAATTCCATTTCCTATGCTAGGAGAAAGAACATGAGGATAGTTAAGCTGAAACTGTTTTTACAGCATCCCTACAATGCTATGTATTGCACAAATCAAAAAAAGACAGTACTGACTTAAGGTCTCTGGAAAGCATAAATGTTTCCTACTCTGTGTATGCTCTTTTTAAAAGACAAGAGACTCTATTGGATAATACAGGTGAGGTGCAGAAATCAGTTTTCACCTCCCATGAACCAGATATGGCAATGAAATATTTAGCTTTACAGACAGGAATTATTACTCAAGTTTGAACTAAGTGAACTTTGTCAATTCTTGACCTTTACCTAACTGGCATAGATTACACTCCAGTACCCGTTTACACTGAGGTCAAATCTCTTTGTGCTGTAGAACAACCGACAACAGACAATTTGGTCAGATGCACATGATCTCATGTTTCTTGATAGAGACCTCTACTCTCGTTAACTAAAAGATAAAAGCAGTTTTGCCTGGGTATTTTCTGTATTCCACTCACAATGAAGTTCCTATTTGCTGCTGCTTCTTATTGATTTTTTACTGCAATAAGGCATCTTGACACCCCAATGATGCTCTCTGCTGCTTTGTATTTTCTCTGGAGATTTTGTTCAGCAGAATCTTACCAGCTTTAGCATCACCTATAAGGAAGGGAATATGGCTGTTATTGCAGGCAGTCAGAAGTTCAGGGTGGATATTTAACCCACTCTAATTTAGGGACAAGCGAGAGACTAACTTTTAAAAACAGTTGTTCATAGTTCCCTCCCCAGTTTATTATATGCAGGGTAGCACACAAATTATATAAAAGAGATGTGATCAAGAAACTCTCATAAAAGTGCAAGTGGATTGTAAGCTCTCTCAGTCAATACCTTATTTTGATAGAAAGAACCAATGCATTTGTAAGGACTGCGTAAACACATCAGATAAAGAACATATTAATATAAACCACGTACAATGTGAGAAGACAAGGGATACATTTTTATTATTGCCAAAATACAAATGAAAATTAAGAGGAAACGACATGTTAAAAGCTTCTAAAGATACCAATGCTAAACAACTCCCTAGTGCAGTTAATTCACTCTGTGAAAGCTCACAATCAGGAAAAGTTGCTCACTTTCATGCAGAATTCTTTTTGTTTGTTTTTGTTTCAACAATGAATACGCTTTCCCATAGATAACAGTGTCTATGAATCAACTATACTAGTAAGGGCCAACTTTAGTCTGGTGGAAGTGCACTAGCAACAGTTAGAGAGGCACAGCTGTGCTGGACAGGAACAATGCTTCCCAGAGCCCTCTGGGAGCCCTGCTTCTTACAGCACGTCTTACCTACTTTTATGGAGAGTGGAGATGAAATCCCATTTCCCACCATTGAGTAGCTCACCTAGTCAGAAGCGTGCTTGGATTAGCACAATGCTCTAATTCAAGTATAATGGCAATTTTACAACCATCTGTTTAGACAACTTTGTGCTCTGGAGAGCATAAGGATTGTTGCTGAACTCTACTCTTTTCAACGTGATAAAAATAAGACCCCTTTTGTTATTACTCTGTTCATCTACATCAGGGAAAATAAAACCAAGTTATGTTTTTATTATAGCTGCACATAAAAACACATGTGTGTACAAGGAATAATAACAGGAATGCAGCAACAGTCCAATGTAGTTAAGACTTCACCTGACTTCCTACACTCCCACCACTTACCCACTATCAAGCTCAGATTTTCAATGGTTTCCTTTCCGGCTGAATTCTTCCTAATTACTCAGTATTAGGATTCATTTTGAGCTTCTCCATTCTGTCCCAGGTTCACTTATTACTAAGATCTCATATATACATAATTAAAAATTGAAGTGTGAGTTATGAACATCTTCCTGGCTAGCAGACTAGTTGGGTTTTTTTTCTAAAATCCTACCCCAAAAAACTGTATTTTCAGAATTTATACTGAAAATGTGTCCTCTGTAATTGCAATAGGGTGACCTTATTGCAACGTGCTTGCTTGAATGAATCAAAAACATTGAAATTGCATAGATCTAAAAACATACATCATGTGCATGCAAATTGCACAAGTTGTATTATAACCTTTAAGCCTTTACACTGAAGGATGTATATAACTCATACTCAGAAAAGGTTTCTGCCTTTAGTGGCAGCAGTTAATTGAAATACATACAACTGAAAACATCTCTGGAGATCCCGTCGTAATAAGCAGTTTCCAAAGGAACTGATGCAGTAGCTTCATTACTTGCAGCTGTTTGGTATACTTACAGCTCACTGTGTTTATTCTTCTTACGGAAATGCTTTTCCCTTGACGAAGTAGGAGTTTCTCTACAATTCCCTACAGACTACTTCAAAAGCTGCATTTCTTGGGCCGTGGTTTCCCATTCAGGACCAACTGAATGGCCTAACTGGCCATGCTATTCTCTGCTGCTGCTAGTGTTTCTTGTTTTCAGACTGATCATCTCCAGCATTCAGCTCAGCATGTATCTGCAAAAATTGGTTGAAGTGAGACTTAGCAGCTACAGAGTTCTGCTGCTTCATTCACTGGAAACATTCTTACAGAATCAGAGCTTTACAAGCCCCAGTTTAGCAAATTTATAACATTAAACTTGGACTCCTCTTACAAAACTCTGCTACCTTCAGCTAAAAAAAAATTGTCATGGCTAAGTGAAAGGAATTATTTCTCAAACAAAATTCACTTACCTTTATTTGCAGTGGTGTAGAGTATGATAGTCCAAAGGGTGTTGGTGATGCAAGTTTACAAGGGAAGAAAATCACCTTTTTACCCCCTCCACTATATCTGCCGCTATAACCGAAAGATAAACTGTCAGCTACATAGCCCTTCTTGGGGTTGTGAAGCTGAAACAACAAACTGCAGTGAAGTTTGAGCTGGGAATATTTAAACAGGTGAAGAGCACAAGACATTATCTAGTGGAGAAACTAGAAGGCTTTTAAAACCCTGCAGGATGGACAAAGAAATCAGTGTGAAACAGACAAGCAGCAACTAGAAGGAGATACAAAAATTTTAACTACAATATGTTTTAGTTTTATGCTATACTCAATAACTGTTAATACCCATGAAAGGTTTGAATTTTAGCTCTCGGACTCATCTTTCATGATAGCATTGCTTCTGATACTTATAGACCATACGAATGTACCATCTGGTCTGCTGTTGGCACTAGACCCTCACTAGTATGCTAAATATGGTAAGGGAAACAATCGCTAAGGGAGAAAGCTTCATCTTTCACTCCACTGAATAAAACTGAGAAGAGTTCTGAACACAGAGGATTATTATACATTCCCATCCACAACTTGCGTCACTTTAGCCAGGAAGAACTTTGCTAGGTTTACTGTATTTGAAATACAGGTTGTACTTTCATCTCCTTTCACATCAAGACTGTCTTGTGAAGAACCCAGAGGACAACAGATTTCTTTTATCAAATAGAAATAATTTTTAGGGTATTAAAAGGTATGTTCTGCTTTACTAAGTTAGTCTTACTAATTTAAATGGAATCAATATTAAGTTCCAAGTAGGTCTACAAACAGTAGACGTTCTGTGCATTGAAGTTTCTCAAGCTTGCAGGTATTTCATCAATTATCCTCAAGAAAGACTAAGTCACGATCAGCCTTAAAACAGAGGATGACACAGCCTGTCTTGATACTTCTCTGCTGTGGTACTTACTAGCCTGCTATCTCAGACAAAGGTCACTGAAAAGTGACAAGCTATAGCTTCAAGGATGTTTATTTTAAACAGTATTGTTAAGAGACTTTTCAGAATTTCATTAATTAGCAAAGATCATTAAAATACCACTATTCAACACTAAGGCACATCTCACTATATAAAAATAAAACAGCACACATGCCACATGTTAAGAGCTTCTTTTTGGTTCCATCAAGAAAAATGATACAAGCACTCTCATCTCCTACAGGATAAGCAGCCTTTCGATGGTCTCAAGTGGGCACCCAGCATATATTATCTGGGAAAGAAAGCAAGAGCGAAGTGCCACAAAGGGAAGAAAAGCTTCTCTAGCACGAGTGCGTTGCCTTAGGCTTCTTTTCTGAAATCTGATCTGATATGTATATCTAAAGCTCTTTGCTATCTTTCAGAGCCATTAAAGTTGAGGAACCAGAGCAGCTGAGCACATTCAAGTTGTAATTTTAGAAATAAATAGAATCCTACATTTTCTCAGATAAAGCAGGTTAAACAAGTGGTCATGTTGCACACTAATATTCATGATTAAATTTCTGAACTTACTTTTGCTTTCCATCATCAGCCAACAACAGAAGAAGTTGAGTATACGTCAATCGTCAAGAGGAGGAGATATTCCAAGACACAAAGGATTGTGACAAGGAAAAAGAAGCCATTTAAATGATATCTAACAAATACACTGAACTTCACTAAATACTCTGAGAAAATTATATCACGTGTCATCAACTTGCTAGCTCAAAGAAGTGAAGTCTTTCCAAGATCAAGTGGAAAGACACAAATCTCAGCTGCAAACCTGAGAAACTGGTACACAAAACTCAATCCTCATTTCAGGCAGAAAACATCCAGGTAATTCAAATAGATAAAATTTAATAACTATTAAGTATTCATATTCCACTTCTTCTGCAGCCTTAAAGGAGAAGAAAGCAAGGACTTCAATAATTACTAGAATATCATGACAGGATCAGAATGAAAAAGTCACATGAGGCTGTAAGAAACAGACCTGCAGGTTACTTTTGTTCGGTTAAAAGACTTAGTTCTTAATGCTATTCTTTATGAGCAAACCGTACGAAGGATACATTTCCAAAGCTATCACATTATCAGTATGAGAACACTTTCTTTATAAAGGTAACACCAGTATATGCTACCCCATTCACAAAAACTGTTGGAGAAAATAGCTCTTTTGAATTAAATGCCTGACATCGACAATTTGGTCAACTAAAGCATGAAACAAAGTTTAGTTAAATCCCTAACAAAGAATTTGTTTAGGGCAATGCTCCTTTAATTCTCATTTTTTTTAAATGGAGAATTGGTTGCTGACAAGGTAATGCTTTTTGATCATAGAATTCATCTTATTTTAAATTGTCTGATACAGTCCATACGTGTAATTTGCACATTCAGTTTCTCATGATGAAGCTAATTTGCCCAAATTTAAGTGTAGATATGCATGTAACATCACAGTTACTGTGATTGCCACAAAACACTCAGCTTCTCTGAAATAATGAACAGTAAAAAAGAAATTAAAATCTTCCAACAAAACCAAACCATTTTTACATTAATAAACACCTTACCAGTATAGAATCTTGCAGGCCTAACAACCACATGAATCTCCCTCAAAATGAAGTGTTTCACAGATACACATTTTCTGTTTTTTTTTTTTTTTTTAATCCAGTGCAATATAGGAAGTATCAATTTAACAGGGTTACTCTAAGTCAGTGAAATGACTGAATACAAAATTTTGTCTTCGAGCTGTAACAGTGATCCAGAACTCAAAGGAACATACCAAGAGAACTTTCTGCAGTGTCTGTAAACTAATATAATATACCAGTCCACATACTTTCCCTTTTAGCACTGAATTATTGGGGAAAAATAGTCAAAATTAAGCATAAAAATGTAACGTTCAAAGGAGATAACATGCCAACCTTCATCTAAGAACTGTCCTTTTAAGCTACATTAAAACTGGAGTACATTTTTCATTAAAAGCAAAAACCATTCAAGTGATCATAAAATGTACTTACCAATTTATTTTTTCTTTATTAGAGGCATATTAAGCATACATCAAAAAAATACAGAATGGAACTAGACAAAAAACAGCTCACAAGCCTGAAAAAAAATCAAATACTAACAAAATCCAAAGAGAGAGCAATCAGGTATATGCTTTGCCCTACACAAAAGTTTCTAACCAGTCTCTAACAAAACTCTGTGACAGCCCATGGCCACAGTCTTTGGTGGTATATTAGTATATCCCACAGCATAAAAAAAACTCTCCTGCTTTCTACATGCCAGCATATAAATAGAAATGCTTGAAACCTGTAGAAAAGCTTTTGAGATCTTTTATTTAAGGTTTTGCAGAATACTTCAAGCGTTACTCGAAATTCTTTACCCTGACCTTCATTTTCTAATGCCTTGTGGCAGTACAGCACCACAGAATGTGATTTAATACCTATGGCCCAGCATTCTTCTCTCTCTCCTCCAGGAAAAAAAAAAGCATAGCTTTGTTATAAATTTTTTCTTGTTTAAAATACACCACCCAATACTTAGAAGTCAGTATGTGCTGTAATTTGATTTGATTTTTTTATTTTCCTGAGTTGACCCATGCATTCCACTACAGAAAAACTGAACCACAGGTAAGCCAAAGTTTCTTTCCCAATCCACATAAGGAAAACTGAGACTTTGGCTGCACTCAAGGAAGCTAGAAGTGACTGACCATAAGCTAATAATGACAACAGTTTTCCATTAAATGCATCAGTGAAGACAGCATATGCATGGCATATGACTTCCTTAAAAATTAACATTATATAAACAAACTGCAATGGTTATTCAAGCAAATATGGCAACTCTAGAGACGAAATGATGATTCTAGTACGGATACCAAGAATTAACATAAATGTACTGGGTTTTTTGGTAAGGCAATGAAAAGTTGAGGTAAAATATCTTCCCAAGCACAAAATGAGAGTTGACACAGAGTAAGAGCTACTGACATGAAGAGAGGAAAAAAAAATAATTTTTATATGACTCAGAAACAAACAGAAACCTGGGTCGTGTGCAGTTACTTTCAAGTAACTCAAAATGCATTCAATGTAACTTGATCTTCAGGAGTAACTTCAGCCAAGAGCACCAATTTAACTTATCTCTAAGAAATCCCCCAAATAACATGATAGAGCTTATTCTTCATAATTATACAGTCTCCTACAGTGTTTAGTCAGGAAATTAATTACTTCATATAGAAAATTTTTGTTTTTCTTCACAAAAATACCATACCATTGTTTCCATGATACACCTTGCTTGCCTATTTAAAGCTATTTGACAGTCTTGCTAGAACAATCTAGTTTTCTCTACTCTCTTCCTTTGGAAGGGCTACTAGATATTTGGGTGTTTTATACCTAACATGACCTTTTGCATAAGCATTCTCTACATGGTTTGAAACAATGCTTTACCTATTAACTACCTGAGGGGAAAAATATATATATATATATAAAATTCTGCCAAATAAGCAGATTTTTCTATCTGAATTTTATTTCCCACCTTTTCTCAACAGTACGTGGCCTAATTTTTATTAAACTGGTATATGTTTTTAAAATTTAATTGCGTAACGGAAGACAAATGTGAGGGATTTACAAGCAAGTATCACAGAACTAGTTGAACTTAACCTTTTCCAACACCACATATCAGAGCATTATTCAAAATATAATTTGCATGGAAGATCATCAGTTGGATTAAAAATTCTATAGAGATTTCTCTGCGTTTAAACACACATGCATTCAGGAACTCCTTCAGTAACATACACATTAAGTTCCAGTTAAGTCTTTTAAACTGTCCTCATTGCAATATATGCATATGTGCATGAAGACATTAGACCAGCTAATCAGACCTCGACTTAAGAACTTCACTAAAATATTTAAAGAACAAAAGAATACTGCAACTCATTGCTCTCAGCTTTTTCATGTGTCTTGTTATTTGAACTTCTTAAAGTGGCAGATCTTGAAGAGCTGTGACTATGTAAACTGTTCCACTTTTCTTTTTAGAAGTCTTCTAAACCTGCATGGATGAAAATTAAAATGCATTTCAAAATTTAAGTCACATAACTTTAGAGCGTGAAGCAATTTTTGAGATGCTGAGACCGATACGGTTTAGTTAGAGGCTCTAGCAATAAGCTGGATGGTCTCTACATTTTAATACTGTTGCTGAGTAGACTCACTTAGCAGCTGAACCCAGTTAACCTAGGAGAACAGAACAGACTTCAGTTCCATGCTGATAGCCTAGAAAACTTATCTGGATCTATATTATCTGCAAAAGTTTGCACATCTTACCACAACACAGTTACAAAAATACATTTTATGCATAGGCACTTGCTCATTTAATTAAAAAAAAAGCCACAAACAAAACCCACCAAACCAACCTCCCCACATAAGTCTCCCGTGCACAATTTAATAGGTTTTTTTAAACTGTCACTAAACCTCTAACAAAAACAAACAAACAAGAATAAAACAAAACAAAAAATATGGGAAGACTATGTCCAAAGTTTCAGGCTGAGCATAAAATTATGCACAAAGACAAAATTTTGTTGCAAATATTTACTCAAAAAGTAATAACTTACAGCAGTGCTTTAAGAGCTGTTCAAAACATTTAACATTCATTAGAAACAAAACTGTAAATCAAAAGCACATTCTGAATGTTTCAATGGAGCAATGAATTCATAAGAGCAAGCTACTGTTAATCATATGCATTCCTATATCTAGCTGCTAACTAGAAGACAAAAAAAAACCCCAAACCCAAAACAAAAAACCAAACCAAAACCAGCAGCCATTTTTCTGTACATATTTTAGATTACAAAAATTGCTGAAATTGAACTGTACAATTCTACTTTATATGCCCTTGTGTCCTTTTTGTAACAGTTAGCCAGTAGCAGCTGCAAAATGGCAGAATGCATGCCAGTTGGTGTTTCCAGTTTGGGGGTTTTCCTCCTCCTTGCTTAGAACAGTTCTTACATTAAACCATACTTTGGTGTGACTTACAGACCATTCCTATGGGTCTACAGCTAAGACTAATTAAAACAATGGTAAAAGCCTAACAGCTATAGTACTTCCAGCAGTATGTTTTACTTGATACATTGTTAGGTATTTCTGCACAGCCTGCACACTGAAAACCCCACAAATATATATTTCTATTGTAATAATTCCACTTTCACTGAAAGTTTATTAAGGTAAGCTTACAGCCTGGCAGGATTACACCTGTACAGAGGTGCATAGATTCATATAGTTCTGTTTACATGCTTTTACAGACAGGAATGTGACACCAAGCCCAAAGGTATGTGTACCCAAATTATCAGCAGACCAATAACCATCATTACAAGTGTGCTCCATTTTAGCATCAAAAGTGAATTCATCCAAAATTCCACCGTTTAATGATATTCACATTGAAGGATTTAAAAAATATATTTTCTTGGCAAACAAATCACCGTATCCCAGCCTAGTTAACTATAAAAAAATTAGAATTTATTCCTCCTTTCAAATGTCAGTCTCATATCACATCCAGGAGACAGGAAGATATATTTGAATGTGTTACCTTTTGTAAATTTAGTTAATTCAGTTGTACATACACATACATGCTATCTTCATATGCAAAACTTCCTTTCACTGGCTTTTTCTCTCCTCCCTCTGCCCCTTTTCAGTTTTAATAACTCGCATCAATGAGCACACACGTCAGGAATGGTCCATGGCATTCTTACCATCGTTTATAACAAACAAAAAAACTAACAAAATTTCAGCTTGCTTCATCTTCATCTGTCTTGTTTACAGTTGTTTCCATTCTGTTGGGACTGCTCTCTTTAGAAGTCTCATCTGTTTGTTCAGAGAGCTGTCCAGCTTTCTTTGATGAAGGTGCAACATTACCTTTTTGAAGAATTTCTGTAGCTTCATGCTCTAGTACTTCTGATGGAGTCAACGGCTCCAAATGAATACTGCCTTGTTCACTAATGTCTGAACTAACGGATTCAGGTTCATCTCTTTTTCTCAAGAACTGCTCAAAACTCACATCTTCACCCAATGTTAGTTTTAAGTCCCTTGGATTCATTGCTGAAAGCGTAGTTTCATCCAAGCTTTGTATTTCAGTCTGCTCATTCAGGGTAACATTATCTGAACTTTGGCAAGTTTTCAACTCACTTTCACTGCGACTACATTTTTGTTTTTCATCTACTATTTGTTTGTTATCTGAATCATGACATGCTCCTTTCTCACGCAAAGAAGTCTTTGAGCTGTTGCCACGAAGTTCCAAACTAGGAGCATTTTCTGTATTTGACAACAATGAGTTTTCTTCATCCTTCTCAACCGCTGCAACTTGTTCAGTTTGATTTCTATTGCATTCTTTTGCTTCATCTGAAGAGTCATTCTCTTGTTTGCTGAAAAAAACCCAGAAGTTATTTTTATAAGAAAGGAAACAAAGCAACACATGGCTGTACTCTGCAAAGTGACACTCAGAAAATGGCATTATAGATTTCCTGTTTGGTACTTCTCGCAAATTTTCATAGGAAGATGGGCAGAACTTAATTAACAGCAATATTCTTCTTACCTATTTACAAATTCAGCTTTGTATTAGCAGTCAATTAGTACTCTCTAGCTCTTGTATTTCATCTCCAGAATGGAAGGTTAAGTTGTCCCCTTTGTATGACACATGGAATTTTCCAAAATGTAACGTTAAATTCCTCTACTTGCACAGCCTCTTCAACACAGATGCAGATACAACAAACTACTTCCAAACTTTTGTTGATGATGTTTAAAAAAAAAAAAAAAAGGCAAAATAAAAAAACAAACAAACAAAAAAGCTAGTTCCTACCTTTATATTGACTCTGCAATACTAATAAGTAAAGCAAGGAAAAAAACCAGTAGGAAATATAAATTAAATCTAAAATTTAGCTAGGGAATCAAAAATTTAGATTAACTTAAAATGTGCATCTGTTAAGTATATTAATAATCAGAATCAAATGATATGTGGTTCTGTGTAAGTAGCATTTTCAGTCACTTTTCAGAGTAAAAATAGTATGTTTATAAAAAGGAAGTACAGATCAGTACTTAATGATGCAAGCAAAAATGAGAATCTCACTGTATAATAAAAATCTAAACCACAGTGTATTACATTGTTTGTTTAAACCTTCTATTTTCAATAAAGCCAGAAGCATGTAGTGTTTTAAGGTGCCTGGGGCAGGGGGGTGATTCAGAATGCTCCATAGAAAGACTGAACTGTATACTTGAAATGATATTTGTACCCACTAAAATACAAATTAGTCTGGTCATATTGTTATATGCAATTAGCACATATGTTCACATATCAACAGTCAAAATCCTAAATCCTAGTGTCTAATGTTTCTCTTAATTTGCCATAGGAACACCAGCTTCTCCCATCCTTTCAATGAGAGAGCTCATTTTTGCTTTGTAAAACTGACCTTGGTAAAATTTTATTATAATTTCTAACCCAGTTAGAAATTTTCAGAATGACAAGTAGCTCAAAATACCTAAAATTATGATGGTGAGAGACAAAAGAAAGAAGGGGGGGTGTGGGGGAAAAATAACAGTCATCTAATTTCAGATATGATTTCCATATAGGAAGTGAAATTAGAAGCAAAGTCTCCCAAATTAACTTTTAAAATTTCAGACAAACTGAAAATAGTCTCTGAACAGCGCATGCAGACAAAAGATTTCAGAGATACATCATCACCAAATATCTCAACCAAAGCGTATTTGTACTTTATTTCTTCAAACAGTTTTAGAAATGGTTTGAAAGAATTTTTGTTTAAAACCACTTTTGACATTACCTAAGCAACAGACAGCTCCAGGAATCTTAAAAGAAATAACCCATATCCTGTTTATATGGTTTTATGATATATGTTCAAGCTGAAAGTCCACACATATTGTTCTCCTGATCCAAGAATTAAAAACAATAAATGTGAATTGCCTGCACGCTAAATGATACTGAGTTCTACAGAAAATGCTTATTGTGGAATAGGTGCTACATACTACAAATATTCCAAAAATCAGTTTTCAAGTTTTACTTTAAATAAATTAATACAAGAACATTTCATTTCCGACTTTGAATTGAAGAGGGATATTTTGAGCAGGGATTAAGTGACGGCTGAGATATCTTTGAGTGCAATCTTACTGGTCACTGAGGTAGTCCTAAGAAACTTTTCATCCTGATATACTGATTTTTCATATATAATAAGGATTTTTTCATCCAAAGTTTTTATCCATTCTAATGAACTTCTATAAAAAAATGGAAAAGAGTAATATTTGAGGGCAAACTCAAGGCTAAGTTCCAGCACAAAAGCCAATACTCAGAAGCGCTCCTCAGCTGTGGCCAACGTAACTGGTCTTGCCATAACTGTTCCTAATTACCTCATCTATTCCAAAGAAATACTTGAGCTTTGCAGAGCCATATAAATGCTAGTAAATATTTAGAACTGTTTTCACATGAAAATCCAGTCAACTCTGAAACAGTGTACATCTACATGACCTTGAGCTACTACTGATTAAGCAGTTTGAGGGTGAGGTGTAATCAGAACTATCACACACGGTATTATACTATACATGGGAAGTTTTCAACACAGACATGGAAAAAAAAAACCAAAACCAACCAAAAACCAACCAAAACCACAAACAGTGGTTTAAATAAAGGGATGACTAATGCCTCATTAGCACACAGAGAGCAGTGTTCCCATACTTGAAACCCCAGACAGCTTACAAACATAGATATACACACACACACGCAAGATTCACACTGAGAAAGTCTTCAAAGGACCAGCCTGCCCTTAACACACAAAAGGACACCATCATAACCTCCCTCACCTTCTAGTAACCAAATTCCAAGCTTCATCCAAAGCCAGTCTCTCATTCTCACACATTTTTGGCAAAACACAAGAGGGAAGTGGGAAGGAAGAAAAGAAAAGCCTTTATAGATCCATTTCTCATGCAGGAGAAAAAGCTGTCTCACGTCAGCATACCTTCCCGTGAGTCATTTATACCAATAAAACGGCGTACAACAACAAAACGGAACAAGTTTTTGCACAACAGTCACCATCACCAAAACAATTAACCACAAAGAACAGTCATCTTTTCGATCCCTAAGCACAGGAGTAAGTTCATTAGACAGAACAGCTCTCCAGTGAAATAATTTACCTCTGCTGAGAGCTGCAGAAACATAAGCAAAGCCTAGCAATTGTGACACACTAAAATCCTGCAGTGAAAAGGAAAATCTTATAGGATTCCAAGAAATCTTTATGTAAGTAATTGAAAAAGAATAGCCTTCCATCCAATATTAGGAATGAAAGATGCTCTTACTACTCTATGTGCAGACAATACAGAGTAAGAAAACTAAAAATTCAGACATCCAAATGAGTGGAAAATGCAAGAATGACAGCAACTATTATAATAGAGAAAGAAGAATTTCAGTTAACAGTTAGAATGTGAAATATGACTTGTCTAATGAAAACCAATGAAGTCATTTTCTAAAGCACAATAGAAACCGTGGCCAGACTCTCAAACACGGGCTATAGTAATGAACTAGCTGCCCTACTGCCTGTATGAAATCAGGTTTTACAATAAGACTACTTCAAGGAAGTAGCATAAGACATAATTTTGAATCCAAGAGACGACACTACCAGGTGCAAACATACACCCACCCCAAGCTACAGAAGACTAGAAAGTAAAGAGAGGACCCCCCTCCCCCCTTTTCTTATTGTACAGAAAATAAAAGATTTGGGTGCTAAGTGAGGATGAGGGAAGCTAGGCTCTGAGTATTTGTTGGTTTAAAATCCTACTAGCTCAAAGATTTTTGCTGATCTTTGCTATATGTATTCACTTAAATTTATATAGAGTATTTTTATGATTTTATATTGGTATTTAAGACTTTAGAAATAATTCATGAAGCAATTCTACAGCAAGAAAGAAAAAATAATCATACAGAACTATAAACAAATAACATTTACACATCTGCATACAGAGTAGTTGCCAAGTATGTGCAAACACATCTTCAGTCTGTAGAAAAGTATTTCCAGGTAACAAAACCTGTATTACAGCTGCATTAATGGTTTCATGAAAAAGCCCATGAAGTAGTATCAGATCAAGTTTTAACAGAAAACATACAACAGAATTATATACTAAAATTATTGTTGCCTCTTTAAACACAAGGATAGGAGAAAGCAGTACACCATAAATTAGAATTACAGTGATTGTTTACTAATCTGTATCTTAAAGACAGTTAGCTTCTAATAACTGAACCATTTAATTTCACTTAAAACGCTTATGAATTGAAAGTAAAATTTCAGATAATTTGGCTCACAGTATGTATGACTAGAATGAAGAGAAAGCAGAACCTTATCTAAGAAGAAAAGCAACCTACAGTGAGACTCTGAAAGCAGTTTGCCTTTTTTTTTTCCCCCAAGGAACTAAAATGCATATATATCAAATAATTACAATTATGTTTTGACTAAGCTTTTAAGGTTAAATTTGCACCAAGAATTGTGAAGGATCATTAACTGGATTAAGACATTACAGGTTGTGCAATTTGGAGTAATAATTTAGATGAATTACATGAAGTATAAGTCTGTCCACAATGCACACCAAGAGAAACATGTAAGACCTCAATTATTTCCCCCGACTGACATAAAATTCCACAGTTTTGCTTTTCTTTTTAAGTGCAGAGCTAGAAGTTTTAGTTAGCCATCAATTTCACATTATTTGCTCTGCTAAAAATGTGGTTGAGTATGCTTTCCACAAATGACACAGGTTTTTAAAAACTTAAATGAACAACCAAAAAGAACCATTTGAGATTGTATCTTAGAATTGTTTCCCAAGTGTCACAATAATACTCTTAATCCAGATGCAGTGTTAAAAAAAAAATAAAATGCTTCTTTTAACAAATCTGTACAATTTATTTAATATCTTATGAATTTTGAGTAATTTGCAGTTGAAGCATTACCAAGAATGTGTTTTGACACTTGGAATCTAAAATTCTACATGTCTTGTTAAGTATGTACAATATGACCACCATTCAAAGTTTTCTATCATAGAAACACACATTATGAAAATACTAATTACTTTTGCCCAATTACCTGAGAAATAACACAGCATGTGTTATTTTATGTACCTGATTTCAAGATGCAGCTGATGATTGTATTTACCTTTCAAAAGCTGGTGTTTCTGTTTTTCCTTCAGATAAACTAGGTCCTGAAATTTTCTGTAATAATTAATGATATTTCTTTTATTTTACATTCATGAGCAACTGAGTACAATAAAAAGTTGTAGAAATAATTTCATACTGTCATTCCTGTAAATCTGCTATGTAGCAGAGATTAAGCACGGATCTAAGTACAGAAGTTTGCAAGTAGTCTTCAAATTTAAAAACACACCAAAAAATCAGAAACAAAGTAAAGCTTTAAAGCAACTCTTGCAGCCTTTTTCATATATGTAATTTCAACTATGCTTTATCTAATAGAATGCAAGCTAAGTCTGGGCATCTTTTTACTTGGAGGGCAAAAACCCCCAGAACTAAACTTGCATTTCGCGAGCAAAAAGCCAAGGAAAAGCAAGAAAAACAGAGTCAAGGTTAGCATATTTTTTTAAGCATTACAGAGTTTTAGCCCTACAGATGCTATTACATGAAGTGTTAGTATAAGGAAGACTCATGTCACAGAAGAAAATTTTGAGCCTGCATTAAAACTTACCTCATGAAATAACTTCTTAACTCTAACCAACATGAAAGCAATTTTTTCCCTCATTTTTAAAAAAGCAGAAAAGCAAGTGACTGAAAACTGCCATTTAGGATCAGTCACACCAGTCTTCTAAAAGCATCTTCTATGCTAAAGGGCATCTTGCCCATATAACCTTATTCTTGTTTAAGAAACTGAATGTCTTATGTGATGAAACTAAGAAATTAAACTTACAGTTGTATTCAGACAGGCAAAAAAAAAAAACAATTGCTTTTAAGTTTGGTTTTAAAAATGAAAAGATCACTGTACATAGAGAAAGATGGACATTTTAAGTAATCATCTGTATTACAACCTCTTAAATATTTCACTGTGTAAACAATGTTACATACTTCTGGCAGAGTATTTTTTTGTTCCACAGAAATGGGATATTTTGTTTCAATAAGGCCAAATTATGCAGCAAATATTTTAAAAATGCAAAGTTAGGCTTAGTCTATCTTCTAATATACCCTTTGCTATACTTCTATCATATTTTGTTACATTTCTGCCATACAAAACCCATAAGGACCCATGCTACAAAACACTTTCCAATTTAAAAATTATTGTACTCTATTATAGGAGACCTTCCCTATTCACCATCCTCCTCTGCCCTGGCTGACAATATTACCCCCTAGGAAGCACAAGGAAAGGAAGATTTGTTGACTTATCTTCTGAATTTTAAATATTGTACTTGTAAACAACATCACTCATCAATTAAGATTTTTAGTTCTTCATCACCTTAGGGGTCTGTCCTTTGACATCCTGCTGTGTATTTCACCAAACAGCAAGATGTCAAGCATCTGGATGCAATGAAATAACAGGCATTCCATGGCACCCTGGAAAAAAAACCACCAGAGGTTCCATGTAGCCCAAACCACACTGAACAGCAGCCCCCTGTTCGGTAAGGTCCAGTTCAGCTGTTCTGTAAGCTCAGACAGCTAACATCCAAGTAGTCTATTATGTCTATATTCTCCATCTTTTCCAACCGTAAGGGCCAGAGTGTGTGGTTTGGATTTTGTTTTCATTTAAGTTTGGGGTGGGAGTGATGTTGCATTTTTTTGTTTTATTTTCAAATGAAAGGCAATATTATGAAACACAATTTTGTGGAGCAAAAAACGCAAACTCAACTTCTGTAAGGCTGAAACACAATATGGAATGAAAAGAAGATAATGAAAAATGAAAACACATCTGAAGTGGTAATGGGGTCTACGGAAAGAAAAGTATGACCGTGTGTATGTTGGAGAACCTTACTTAACACTGCTGAATGAAGATGAACAGTCTTCACGTTTCTACAGAAATCACTGTGGCTGTTCAATACTGCCACCAACCCTTTTTCATTTGGAAAAGCAAGCATAAGTGTTACGAGAAGAAATCTTTACTAGGTCTAAGGGCTTCTCCCACCCTTTTGCTGGCCAGAATTTC
Source organism: Actenoides lindsayi (assembly GCA_025331215.1). Classification (NCBI taxonomy): domain Eukaryota; kingdom Metazoa; phylum Chordata; class Aves; order Coraciiformes; family Alcedinidae; genus Actenoides; species Actenoides lindsayi. The sequence continues at coordinate 41,797 of WTSP01000219.1, read as the reverse complement.
TGTAACAGATTGCCCGTTTTGAAAAGCAACAGACAACTTCTTACAGGAAAAAAAACCCCACTGTAAAATGAGAATCCAAAGATAATTCTGAAAGAAATTAAGATGTACTGAGATTATCTAGCTTCCTGATAGGCAAAAAGCAGAGGAAAATTTCTATATGTGCCTAGAAGAGAAAAAAAAAAAAAAAAAATCCATGCCCAAAAAGGCATTTCCAAAAACTTCCTGCTTTAAAGCAGTGCAAATTAAAAAACCCTCAAAAAGTTAACAGTTCAGAGTCAGTATTTACCCAGATCTCAAGTTATATCTCAAGCCAATTTCCAGGTTCCCTGAAGATGAATACGCTTAAGGCATCTAAAACATTCCTTAATAGGAGCCTGGCATACAAATCAACCAGAATGGACAGACTGCAAACTGAAACTCTTTGGGTGTGGCAGACATGTTAAAGGTATCCCTCCAACACTGACACATGTTTCTGTAGTAAAACACAGAAAGCTAGATTTCTGTACTACAGATATCTTCTGGACACCATGACACAGTAGTATCTGCATAGTTAAAAGAGAACTGTCTTCCATCTTCAAACTAGTTACGAAGTTCAGAGATACTGTTAGACTGTGTGGAGAAAAGAAGAGACATTACCTCCAACTTAGCTTCTCTCTCTCTAATGGAGATTTCGGTCTTTAACCTAGTGGATAATGAATTAAGATTCAATGTTTTAAAATACTGTATGGTTAAAAATAGAGATAAGGAAGAAGATATTAACAGCAAGAAAGCAACCTGGTAATCTGAAAAAAGGTTTTACAGTTGATTCTTATTTTAATTACTTCAGAATTCCAGAAGAGCACTTGAGAATTTTCAAATGTTATATAGAATATACAGAATTTTTAAGATAAATTAGTTTCAATGTAATTTGTTCCAGTTATCTCATCTTATGAAAACCAGGAAGCAACAGACTTAAAATAGTTAGCAATACTCTTATTGAAGTGCTTACTGCAATTCTACACAAGGAATAATCTTCTCACCACAAAGGCCTTTTAAACCATGACTTAAGTATTTAACACCTGAAATGCTAAATTAAATGCATAAAGCTACATTATGACTCAACAATAACATTCTGCATAACAAGCTCAGTTTTCTTTTGTCTACCATAACCTAAATACAATAATCTAAACTCAGAACACAGCTATAGTTTACTTTAGGGCAACCATAAAACATTGCAGCTGACCTCCAACTAGTATTTAGAGGAGATACTTCCCTCAAGATACCTTCACAGGCACAGTCCATACATTAGATGAGCTATAAATTATTTAAATTAATTGACTTTTAAACCCACATTAATTAAACAGCTTATCACCACATCACTAAAATTGATTTTCTTTGATTATGTAAGAAAATGCTATCACAGAGATAGCAAGAAGGATGTCTCCTAGAAAACCTTAAGACATCAGTTCTAATATAAAAATCTAACCTTTCAAAGGTTTCCTGTAAAAAAAAAAAAAAAAAAGGAGATAAATTGAACAAAACCCTCCAAATTGCTTATACCTGTATGCTTGTTGGTGCTTCATTAAAGGCAAATTTAACATGCTGAAGTATGGTGCTCCCTCTATTACAGTTAAATAATGTTATTAATCATAAATTAAATAATTCATGACCTCAGCGATTTTTAATGGTTTTCTAGAAGGTACAAAATAGTTGACAGCTTTAACAATTCAAATGTTATTAAAAATAGATACCAATCCAATATTAGTCTACACCACCTGGGTTTTCCTAATTTAATCCACAAAAACAGTGCTAAAGGCAGACTTTTTGAAGAATTTTAGCACATACATTCAGTACACCATAAACACATAACGCTAATGTTCTAGCAGCTAACCAGCAGCTGGGACTGGTGCATAAACAACCAGTTGTAACTATTTTAATTATTACATCTTAATTTGCAATAAAAGATGACAAAAGTAACTTTAAAAATATTATAAAATAATATTGTTATGATAGCACCGTAACAGTGTTCCTCTAATTAACAGTAAGAAAAATGATCCAGGTAAATCAAATGCAAACACATTTTTTGGGTCAGGGATTTGAAATACTCTGAAGTATTTAATCATGAGTAGCAACACCAGTAAAAGATGATGCAACACCAACTACTTAGCTTAGCTTCACTGCTTTAATGATTTCCATGCAAGAACCTAAACAAATACGTCAGAAATAGTAGTTCATCTAGAAACTGTCACTCTTGAAAGAGCAGAACAATTTAAACACGAACAATTCAGATACTGTATATTTAAGGACAAAACATACATTTATTCAGACAAGAACAGCAGTAAGTTTTGTCCTTTGTCATACCATAGATGGGTATGAATTGGATCCAGTGTCTGTAAGTTGTTTTAAATACATTATAAATATTACTGTACGTGATCAAATTATCATAGATTTCTGTGGTCATGTTTTATAGCTTATAAAAGAGATTCAAACTGGCAAATTTATGCTGTTTTGGAAGGGAACAGGGTTTATAACATTTTGTGATAATTGCATCTTTGTTAATATGGTTTATCTTGGATTCCTGACACATATTCTCAACCCCAATTCTGTTTAGGAATAGGTTTGCGAGAGTACTTCCTTCTAATCTGCAACTACCAGAAATTTCATAAATGGGTTCTAAACCATAGAAAACTATACCCCTGTAATGTTCCCAACCCTGTTGTGATGCAAGAAGTCTTAAACCCCATAGTTCTGAAACAGCAACAGAAGTTATGTACTTTCTTACCCCTTTGGAGCTACAGTGCTTCTGGACAGAACATTATGAAAATAAGATCATGACCAAATCTGCTAAGTACAACCTGCTGGTTCACAATTTCAAGCAATTTTGAAACCTCTCTAGAACTCTCCAAAGATTCTTTATTCTACATAAAAATAACCTCTTAATTAACAACAATGAAAAAAATGCCTCTTAATTGTCAATCCCCCCCCCCAAAAGTATCAGCTGAACTCTAAATTTCAGCTTGATTGAGATACTCAATAGAATGGACTGGCCATAAAGGCAAAGAGACTCAGAACAAAAGCCAGGTAAGTAAGAACAGGAATTTATTCTAAATTCAGGTTGATCTGAAACAGTGATACATGGGCAGTCACCTAGGGCTAATGGAAGAGATTTGGAGTAAGTGAAGCAGGTACGACTCTAAAATGCCCAGTCCAAGCACAGATGGGAGTACTCTCATTTCTGGAAGTCATACAGTCTCATTACTTCTCCTGCTCACATGTTAAGAAAATTATGTATGTTTGCACACACACACATAGAGCTCAAACTATAAGAAACTGTCTTCCCAGTGATCTGCTGCGTTTTGTTACAACCAGTTACTCCCACATCTTCTGTGGGTAAGCAGTACTGAAATTCAGCCGGAATCTTTTGCCAGGCATCCCTTTTTTGTCCACTTCTAACCAAAAGTAACCTTCTCTAAGATGACTGCAGCTTCAATAATTTCTAGAAAACAACTTTATGTTATTTAAGTGGTTATAGGTACCTTTCAGCCACTCAAATGAACTACATCCAGCATTATAAATATAAATCTACTCTACAACTAAAAGAATATAAAGCGTTTTGGGTTTGGTTGGTTTGTGGTTTTTCAACAACTCCAGCTTTTAGCAGAAATTGCCCATTTTGAAAGACAGAACTCTAAGGAGAGCAAATAATTCATACAGCACACTTGGCCCCTAAATACCCGAACGCATGACCATTTGCTGGGAAGGTACGTGTGAATGTATATGCTGTGGTGTTTTATACTGTTCATAACTGAATGGGAGAGAAAGAACTGCTGACATTCATGTTACTTAACACTGTCTCCAGTTTCTAACCTGGAAAATGTGGTTAGCAATGAAGACAGCTACATATTAACTTACTATTATTATCATGAGTAGTGAAGTGTTATTACACACAAAGCTGCACAGTTACAGACATTTACCAAAATATCAGAAATAAACAGTCACTTTGTCAGAAATGCTTTCAAAACAAAAGGTTATACAGAATTAGCTAATCAAGCAAGACTGCTGTGCAACTACACGTCTTTTAAGAACCCATAATGCAATGACACTCAACATCCTAAAAACAATAAAAAAGAAACAGGTTAATGTATGTATAAATGAAATCTTAATTCTTTCATCTTCAGCTAAACTGGTTATACCATGCATAGTCATGCTCTGCCCTTGTAGATGTGGTCAAATACGCTGCATTATTCATGTAACTGTAGCTGATGGGACCATCTCATGCAGAGGGATTTGATACTGAGTCACGCAGGTTTACTTTCAGGGTTTAGTACTAGTTTTATGTTATTAGTTTTCCACAGGAGTAGCTTCTCCGAGATCCTCACACGAATGGACACAGGACACCACACCAATTGTTTCTACATGAACTATTTACACAAAGGTGACAAATCTGTATGTAGCTTACAAGTGTTTTAACTGCAAATCTGAAACTTAAAAAAAACTCCGTAATAAAGCTGTAAGAGAACCAAACGATACTCTTCCAAATGAGCATTTAAAAGTGGTGTCATTCACATGATTTGGTATCTAAGTGTCAATCCCTGGGAAATTCTTAGAGAACATTTCTGAAAGCCATGAAAATCTCCAATTATGTTCCAGTTTTGTTGCTGATGGAAACCTGAATGAAAGTGAAATATCGCAGATTCAACTTCCTCTGAAATGCAACAGCATGTCCACAATGAAAACACAAACCCACTAGGCCTTTTTGAATGCTGCTGTGTCAAAACAGAAGTAAGTCCTGCAAGAAAAACCTGTAGTAGGTAGCTGATGTTTGAAGTTCAACAGCAGCATTCCAGATGGAACATAGCTTCTGTCAGAAGGAAAAAAAAAATAGCAAAAAGAATGAGACTTTAGAGTACTGAGTAAGTGTGCAGATGCTCAATCACAAAATGTGTGTAAGAGACAATGGATGACAGGATCCTTGCCATTATTAGCAATACCACAGTGGTTGCAGAGGCTCACTATCAACAAAACTGTTACTGTTTGAATACTAAAAGCGAAGAGGAAAAAACACCAGTAAAAAAGAGAGATTTTGATTATGCAGAAAAAGAAAGTGCTGCAATTCAAGAATAGCTTGCATTCATCAAAAATAATCTCTTATAACCAAGAGGTCATAACAGTGACTGATCTCAGAATAAGATAAGCTCCATCTACTAGGTTGCTTGGAAGCTAATAAACAAGAGATTCCATCAAGACATATCCACTGTAAGCAGGAGGTTGAGTTTGGAGGAACACCAGATGTTCATCATGACAAAAGGAAAGCTCATCATATATCCAAACAACCTGTTGATGCACAATCTTGCCACAGATGATCTAGAACTAAAGATAAAGTCAGAAGCAGTGAAATCAAAAGCAACAGATGTCTCAGCAGCTTGAATAGAGCATCTTTGAAGATGAGAGATGATACCAAAAGAACAAGGTATGAATGAACTGTAGCTGCTCCATCTCAGAATCAAGGCTCAATAAATATGTCTGCTTCCATCGCATGCTTTCCTCCTACAGTATTTAGGAGCAAAAAGAAGCTTAGCTACCAGAGCAAAGCAGCTAATAATTTCCTTTGGCCAAGACTGTTGACACAGTTACATGTGACAAAAGCCATTCAAAGCATGTTTTGCCTCTATATACTGTAACGTCATCGGCAGACAAAAATGCAACTTATTTGAACATTAATTAGAACAGGACTTCTATGTTTTAGTCAACACCCAAAAAGAATGACAAAAGCCCTTTAGTTTCAGAAGCTAGAATCAAGTTCAGAACAAAATGGGCTTTGATGTCAACATATCTGTGTCATCATTTACACACTACTCTAACTCGGGATGATATTGACAGACTCAAGCAGCAAAGAAACACTGCAAATGAGCAGTAAAGAAACACTGCATCACATAAGTGAAACTCCTGGTAAGCCTCTCTTCAAAGGAGTATAGCCCCCAAAAAGCTGCAAGTCAATGCTGCAAAGCAGAGAACATTATCACAGAAGGGCCTTTGCCAGACAACAATATTGGGAGAAAAGACCAGACCTGCTGCCTAAAAGATGCCAGAAGAGAATACCACAGCTTCAATGCATGAAGAAAAAGGAAAATGTCTGGTCATGATCCTTGTTCACTTACATACCAAAATAATCCCAAGCTGGACTGGGTTCAACTTTCTGGTCCACAATGATGTATCAGTGAGCCAAGGCAGTATAGGATACCTGCTCACTTTCAACTCCCCTGCAACAAAAACGTCTGCTGTCAGTTCATTTAAAAATATGGTAATTGTTGCGCAAAGCAGAGAGTTGAGCATTAGAAGAGTACTGGCATAGTTATCAAGCCTTATTGCCTCAGCACAAGGTGGATCACTAAACAAACAAGGAGACTTTACGTAAAGTAGCAATTTAAAAAGCAATTCCTTCTGGAACGTCTCCAGCTAGCTTATCTGTATTACTAACGGCAGGATTCTGGTCCAAAGTCTCTCTCATCAACACTACACAGAGGTCACTGAACATGTCTGGTGATTAGCAATAAAGATGAGTTTTACAACACATACAGACAGTCCGATATATAAAAAAGGACACCATCTGAGAGATGCAAGAGAAGATCCAAAAGTGTTCCAAGATTGTAACCTGATGACAAAGTGATTCTGAAAAGCCCCATAAACAAGTCATATCTCATGGAATTATATGTCAAAGAGTGGAAAGAAACATTCATAGATCACTGAGAAACTACACAGCAAGAGTTATGAATATTGTCTGCAAGTTCCTCTTCTTCCAAAGTAAACCACAGAGTACCATGAAGAACCATCTCTCAAAATGATAAACATTTCTGTGTGTACTCTGTACTGCAAATACTGACTTAAAAAAAAAAATTAGCTTCACAGATATACTCATGCTCTTAGGTTTAGCAATGATATATTCTTGTCCAAACTATCAAAGAATTAGTATATGGAACAGGACAAGCTTTATTAAAACTAATGAACTCTGTGAGCATGACAGATTCAAAAAGTTCCATCACAGATTACATCACCTCATGTAGTACCAGTAACTAAACTTATGCCAACAGCAGAGCTCTCAAAAATAACGGTTATCTGCATCTGTTCTAATTAACTGCTTACAGAAACAAGCCTGTACATATTCTTGATTATACTTCAAATCTTCAGTGCTCACTTATCTAAGTAAGACATACTTTATATATCCGTATTCTTAAATTTTATTTTGATGACATCTAATATATTCAAGACAGCAAGATCCCTGTGCAGTACTGACAGCAGCCTACCACAACTGTACCTTTCCCCCGCACTGCTCAATGCATCTATAACCCTGCCTACATATAGCTCAGCAACTATTAATTCCCAACACCTAAGGCCATCTCCAAGTAGAACATACAAGGTTTACACAGGTATTGCAGCTCAACACTTCATTTTTCCATTGTTTGACTTTTGTTGAATTCGAAACTGTTAAAGGACATAAACCACTGCGGATTAAATAAAGGGAATATAGCTGACCCTCCGAGATTACTCTTTCCAGTGTTTTGTCCAATTTCAACATTCTATGCTCCAAAATCAGGAATTTAATTTTTTGAATGGCTTTTTCAAATGCTTTCCCAAATTAACTTCCTTCCCCTGTTCATTCCTGCCAGAATATCTTCAATTATTTTTCATAATTTCTATTATGCCATCCTATCATACCACCAGTCTTATTCAACTGTCACACATACTAAACAGTTACTAGCAGAGGCTTGAAGTTTGCAGCATAGATTTTGCTCTACTATTACTCATAGTGAAAGCAAAGTATTTCTACATTTGGGTGAGGTGATAGATTATTCTAGTACCTGCTCTTACTGGCTACTTGATGGAAACTAAGAAAGAAAATACTTAAGAGTTCTGAAATAACCTACTGGGGATATTTCGAACACTCAGTGAAGGCTGAGTTATACTTACAGGCTTAAGGACTTCTCACTCTGTTGGAAGAGCTCTCATCAGGCATGAGATATACCTAATCCCTTTTAGAATCCTACAATTGGCTAGATGGACTTAACAACATCTTGTTGTTAAATCAAGGTCAAACTATTTTCTTTCATCTTTTAAAATATCTTTCTTTGCAGTCTGACATTTTTGTTCCTGTGTTCTGAAATGGTTTAGAGCGAACTCAACTGATAGACCTCTGAATCTTCAATTAAGGATTAAGTATGCTCACCAAGCTACACTGTAAAGCCTCAGGTACTGTTCCAGGATAATCAGGGATGGCTTGGCACGTCTGATTCTTCTAACGTTAAAAACCACCCAAGCAAACCCTACAACACAATCTCCACAATACTACAGGTTCTTTTTCAAATCCTTATAAAAAAAAACAAAATGGAAAACCCAAATCTTGTTATTCATTTTTCTTTGAAAGTCAGAATAAAAAGTTAATACAAAACAGTGTATGTGTCTCACGTAAATAACAAGTTTGAAAATCATTTCTAAATATTTATAAACTATTAAGACTGAATTTGTCCTACTTCAATAAAAGTACCTTTTTTAGAACATGAACCCCTCATTTAATAAAGCTAGTATTAAAAGCAAGTTAAAGTAACAGTCTCACTAAGTCTAGACTTACAAGTCAGGATAGAGAAGTTAAAATGCTGCCAGAATTACTCATGTCTCTGGCCAAACTGACCAAAAACCTGGTTTTGCATGCAGTAGATGGGTTTTTTCCTCCTCATTCTTGTAATTGCAGACATGGTAAGAGCAAAAAGGACTAGTAAAGGTCTTTGTTCAACCATACATTTCAAATTCTATGAAATTCAAAGGAAATCCCAGTTCAAAGTGCAAATTTTGGCCATCTGTCACTAAATGAATAAAAATAAACATTAAGCAGTAAAACAAAACTTACTCAGGTACTTGTTCAGCAGTTGGGATATCTACAGAAACTGAAAACAAAAATAAAGGATTTAATTAAAAATATTTTAAAATGTGGAAATACAGAAGTACTCACTTTCAAATCCAAGTACACAAAAATAATGATAATGCAACTGAAAAAAGGACTGCAGTAACACTGAGACATCTACAAGTGTTTATATATGTACACTATATAAAATTAACACTACTATATGTACTCACCTTTCTCTATAATAACTTGACACGTATGAGTATGGCTTTCACTCAGATGTGTGGCCATACTATCTAAGCCAGAAACATCAGTCAGGAAATCACAGTTAAGACACACTACAGTCACACCTCTAGAGAAGAGAAAGCAAAAAGGAAGTATAAATACAACCTGACTGTGAAAACAGTTCTCTTAACTTACAGCAACTGGACAGACTATTAAAAAAAATTTAAAAAAAAATAAATTTCCTGCAATTTTAGATGAGATGGCTCACAAAAACATATTCTTACTTTTTACACTGCATCTAGCACCTGGAAATCCCTATCAATGACTAGGGCCTTTCCACACTGGATGTAGTACAAAGAATACCACTTCAGACAGAAATTTATCTGTCAAGCATGAGTTCATCAGTTCTGGTGGGTTTTGTTTCACCCTCTCCCCACTCTGCACATTATGAATAATTGGAAAATAAAGAGATAGAAATATTTTTTACAACTGCTCAGAGTTCAGAAAGAAGTTAATAAATGTAGACAAGTAACAGAACACTGCTCGTGGAAGAACTAATGTTTTTATTTTCCTACTCTTTCTAAATTGAGGAAGCCCAGAAATTCAAGAGGCTCTTACCATATTTAGCTAATCAGCTCACTATCAGAAAGTAAAAATATCATGATCTGTAATGGAAAAAAAAGCTTAATTACCGTAGCTCTTCTGAATGCTTCTTATAGATCCAAAATCTTTTACTTGGACGAGCACTGTGAAAACTATAAGAAAACATTACCACTCAGTCTGCTTTTCTTGAGCACATTACACATCCTCTATGCTATACACGGTACTGCAAGTTGCTTATGACAACGCATGAAAATAGAAGGCTCAATTACTGACCTGCATCACTCTAAGACATTAAATGGCCGAAAGCTTACAGGCTTGTGAAACTAAGCTCTAATTTAAAACACTGGCTCTCTCGTAAATACCGAGTTTGGGAGGGGAAGGGCCTAACTTTGCCAGCACAGGCTTGCAAGAACATAGTTACAATGCTTCCATCAGTAGTTTAGCTCTTGAAGCACCATGGCTGCAGCTATACAGTGCTCCACAAAAGAAGTGAAGCTCTGCTGAACTCATGCTTCCTAAAGAGGTGGCTACAAATGAGATAGCTTACAGGTTGTCTGAAAATTTGATTATTAAATATGTGCCAACACTGTACTCCCATAGGAAACAAAGAACAAGCCACTGAGTATAGGGGCTACTACTGCAAAAACAACCTCCCTCCTCACACTCACTAAAAACATGATGATAGGTGCTGCAAGAGGTCGAAGTAGGGGGAACATTAGTGTATCAAGGAGACAAAGGACAAAAGACTAGCTAATTTACTGCATGGTTGAATTTGACAACACCAGAACATGGGCAACGGTAGGAACAGTTTACCTTCGATTTCCCTCTCCCCTTCTGAAGAAAACTTTCTCTTGTACGATCAGAATTTAGCACAAACTTTTATTAATTTTTTAAGCATGCAACCAATAGATTATATGCATAAAAGCATTTAGACCATTTCAGCCTAGGACTTAGATGAACACTGAAATTAATAGGTCAACATATAAAATATATACAAAAACTTGTAAAGACTTCAGTCATAAATTCAAGAATTTTAGTACTCAAGAATGCCAAGGCACTTTATACATACATGTATTTAAAAAGACATCTGCATTCTTTATTTTTCTGCAATACATTTGGCATGTTCAGATTAACAAGTAGGTTTTCAAAATTTTGTTTTACCATCACTGCCACATGATCTGTGTCTAATTGTTGCACAGTTTTCACAGCAATAGAATTACACCAACACATTTGTTTTCTTAACAGGCTTTTTTTTTTTTACAGCTGTCATCACTAATATTCTACACTGTCTCACAATCAGTGACAAACCTCCTGCAAAATGAGATGTTATTTTTATGGATTACCAGAAGTAGTATAAGAAAAAGAACCTACATGAGTATGCTATTTAAGACATCCTTTACAGTGTATTCTAAGAACAAATTTCATTAGCAATAGCAGTAGCTGTATGCATTCAGCACCTGTAAAATCATGAGTTATTCAATCTGAAGCCCAAAGAACATGCAAGGATTGGTCATTACTTGTTAAGTCTGGCTGAAATAGATATGAAAGATCCCAAAGCAACTCTGAAGCAAAGACAGAACACTACCTGAAACAGTAAGTTTTTAAGGCAAAACAAGAACATGGGGTTTAGGCCCTCATTACGAAGTAAAAGCCCAACCTTACATATTTAACTGACAGTCTTATGACACAGTTCAAAATTCAGCTAATAGAAACACTTAATACACCTTACATGAATTTAGGAAGCACTCAATAACCCAATAAAAGCCTCAAAGAGTTCTTACCTCATCATGTGATTCACGTAAGCTTTGCTACAGCTAGTGTTATATCTGCATAAGCTACAGTGGACATATGCAGGGAAATGGCTTGCAAAGTCTTTTATTTCCGAGTAGCACTCAATGCATTTGTGAGCTCCCAAACGATACCTAGCAGTAACATCAAGAAGTTATCAGACACTTTACAACAAGGTAACGATTGCAAACTTTTTGCTTTAAGTCAGTAGCAAGCTTGCCTACATTAGGGAAACAATGAGGAACTTAAAAATGTACTAGTTAAATACTTATATGTTAGCACACATGAAGAGGATTTTACTTTTTCTTGAGTTACACTGTCATTATGACCTTAATAATAAAGTGAAAGTTGACATATGCATGTTATTGGCCATGCCTGCAAACAAGATCCTGCAGTAAAGGAGAACCTCCAACTTCAGCTGCTGCTGTTGTCTCTATGCACTGGAGGAGGAGTTCAGAGAAATGCTTCATCTGCCACAAAGCACAGAAAAAGCCTTTGGTTTTTCTGTCACCCCTGATATCCCCACAAGCTTTGAAATATCTACAAAGCAGGAATATAATCCTGCTTTTTCCCAATTCTGCTGCACATTTTTGGACATTTCAGAGAGTTACACACTGAGTATTAGCACCTTAGTGGAAGGGAGAAATCTACAGTCTTTGACAAAGAAAACTGCTAATTCATCTTAGTCAGTGAAATTATATTCTGGTCTATAAAACACTCATTAAATTATTAATGTAAGGACAACAAAACCCGGTGAATTGTAAACATGAGGACAGAATTAACCCAAGAGATTGGTTTTACTTTCTTGATTTTTTTTAATTTTACTTTTTAGTAGCTCCCCACATTAAGATATCTCCTAGGACAGACAACCTCTTAAATAACATGTTCAAATAAAACGCTTAAAAACCCCCAAAACAAAACCAACAAAAATAAATTTGAAGAAGGAAAATACTTTTCCTTCTGTAAGTAAACACGCAAAGAACACCCAGGCAGATGTACTCCCCTGCACAGGTCACTTATAAAAATGCATCAGTATTTCAAGAGCCTGTGTCTTTGTGCAGAGAAAAAGCTTAAGTTTAGAACAGGAAAGTTTCCAGAACATCTGTTCTTTCATCATAAATTAGTTTATTATGAACAACATTGGTGAATGAAGATTCAGAATTATAACCACAGTACCGGTATGTGGAAAGTTTACGTGTCTGCTTTTTCCACTAAACTGTAGTGTCAAATCTTCTGTATTGAAGTATCACAAGTTATCTGAATATAAATAACTGATTATTTAAACTTTCAAGTATATGCAAGATATTTTTAATGCAATATTTTACCTTAGATTGTGCAATGCTGTATTTGTAACTTCTTTCTTTTTTCTGCTGTTGGTCCACGCGTTTTGCTTCCTCGACGTAGCTGGCTTTGATTTTGCTTTTGACCTATTTGTATTAGATTTGTTATGATTTTTAGTGGTTGAACTTTTAGCTTTAGGTGACAACTGAAATGTGGAAGTGCTTGTACTAACAGAAGATGTAGCTGACGATCCTGATTGAAGAGATCCAACAGATGCTCGAATAGTCACCTACAAGTATGAAACAAAAAATATTTCTATTTAAACTTTCTAAGTTCCCATTTCTATTTGTCCCAGTTTAAGCCACCTTAGGACAAAAATCATTGCATAGAAAACATTTCTCATTAACAACTTCTTTGAAAAACATGAAATACTGTTGACTAGAGTAAATCTAACTTCCAATAGTGTATTGGATGCTTTAAAAGCTGTTGTTTTGTCATAGTCATGACAAAACACACTGCTCTGTTCAGACCTGCAACTGCCTACATCCCATTTTCTTAAACAAAACAAGTAGCTGTGGAAAAGAAACAGAAGGGTGAGGCCTATCAGCCATACTAAGAAGAATATCAAACAATCCCGTAAGTGCCTGGATTTAACAAAAGCCCTGTGTCTTGCTGCCTCGTGACTAACCAAGCTACTTCCCTCAGATATTTTTGCTGCTCATCCTAGGCCCCCAAGGACTAAATCTGGTTTCTGACCTCTCATCTGGCATTACTGCACTCCTTTGTCTTGTCCTTAAATCTGGCTCTATGGTTTTCACTTGCAGCATGACTCCTAATTATACCTTTTGCCCACAGCCATAGTTCAGGAGCGCCCCATATTCTATACCCAGTTTCAAGCTCTTCGGTCTCATCAACCACATCCTGTCAAGGTCTCCTAACACCAGCGTTTTTACATAATCTAGGCTTGTATTAGATCATGAAAATTCTGAAATCTTTAGAAAAAAAGAGATATTGGCTCAAAGCAGAGAACCGGTGCTTAACATCCTGCCAAGAAACACAACCAAACATCCACTTCAGTTATTTTCTCCTTCTGATTCTACAGCTAATGAATGAACTGTGAAAACCTGAACAAAATATTTTCTTCTTCCTTTCAACTGAAAGGACATATATCTTCACACTCCATCAAAAAAAAACCTGTAGGAAAAAGTTCTGAAATATACAGGAAAATCCTAGTCTAAGTGGATCCTCATCAAGAACTGAAAGAATGATTTAAAGATAGCCTAAGTGTTCTAAGGGGACCTAAATTTACTTATAAAAAAACTTCACAGGAATTGTGGAGTTTTTTTCCCCTTCAAATGCTGGAGCTAAAGAAGACCTGGTGCACCCTGGTTTAAGCACATATTGTCTGTGGAGAAGTAGGTCTCGCACTCTATATGATTTTTTTGCTACCATCTTCCACAGCTTGAAAATCTTTCACAAGAAATTATTCAGACCCATCACACCAACATCCAAATTATTTCCTTTTCCCCTAGCACAAGAAAGGATAAATGAGAGGTGGCAAATTAACCAACAGCTCAAGAAAGCAGCAGCACTGTCAGGACTGCTGGCATACATATGTATGGAAGAATGGGACAGAAATCAACACCACAGACAACCAGGAAGAAACCATAACCTGTGCCTGTCAATTCTTGCAACAGGAGTATTTTTTTTAGTGTTTCAAAATTAGAGGTTGGGGGAGGAATTTGCTTTGGAAAAAAATAGGAAAAAAGCACTTCCTTCTATTCCAGCCCTTTCTCTCCCAGTACATGGTTGTCTTTGTCCCCTCTAATTCTCTTGTAAGGATACTTACCTTTGTTCCAGGAGGCAATCCTTCTAACTGTTTGGGTTTCCTAAATGTTCGGTGATGCTGAGTCTTGTGATCCATTTTTTCTTTGCATGTCAAAAATTGCAGTCTGCATTTAGTGCAACGGTATATTCCTTTTTTCTTTTAAAAATGGAAGAAAAATCTCTAGTAAGCACATATGTCAAAATAAATACAACCCCAACCCTAGCTCGTCTCAACCAATGGTCACCCAGTTTCTAAAACATAACCAGACAAACTCCCCCCCAAAAAAGCAAGATAAAGCAAGATACTGTGCAGGAATTAAATAGAGGAAATATTTAAATGCTTGAAAATGCAAGGCAGTATCATTACTAAGAGGAGGAATTGGGTTACCAGTTACAGGGAGATAGGGCTTCACAATCTTTTCCTCTGCTTGAACTAGTGAAATGTTTGCTACTGAGCTCCAGAAAAGCAGAACACATCACTGCAACTTAAGATATTCTTTCAAGCACATTAAGATATTCACTACAACTCTGAAATATTCTTTCAAGCACATTCAGAGATTTTTTTCTTTCCCCCCCCTTTTTTTTAAAGCAGGAAGTTGCTGTCACAAAACATGTCAAAGTCTAGCAATTTCCTTAAAGACTTTTCAAAAGCAGCAGTCGTAACTCTTCTACCATATTTTATTAACTATTCTTATCCAGTAACAACCATACAAAACAGTTACGCTTTTTTTTCCTCCCAGGGAGATATATTACATATATTTAGCATTTTTCTAGCATTAAGGATTGAAAATATCTGCTTACCTGATGCCTCATGTAATGATGCATATACGGTGCTCCAATTTTAATTACTTTGAGGCAAAATGGGCACAGTAAATGTTTTGTATTTTCATGCACTGTTCTAAAATGTGTTTCTACATCTGAAAAAGCTGAGGATCTGTAGTTGCATACCTAAAACAAGAAGGTTGACTGTCTTGTTTAAAGTTTATTGACATTAAAGACAGGGCACTGGTGCAATCTAAATAAAAAACAATCACTCTGAAATACCTGGCAAACATACGGCATTTCACCTGGCTTATGATTGTCCTTCATATGTTGCAAAAGAACTTGCTCTGTGTCAAAGGATAATTCACAGATTTTACAAATCGCTAGAAAAAAAGAAAAACAAGAAACAAAAGTAAAAATTAATTTAGGGTCATTAAGCAGATAAGATTACAATATGTATGTATATGCAAACTATATATATATCTATGAAGGTAAAACAATCTAATGATAATGCTGCTCTTCACAAGAAATTCCCTGTACAATTTCAGGAAGCCAAGAATGCAAAACCCTCAAACAACATGAATTCTTGCAGTTGAGCTTTCAATCAAAAACACAAACCAAAAAGCTTCCCCCTCCCACCGCTCTAATATAAATGAGTGTTCACTTCCTACATTAAATCTCAAGATTATTGCTCTTAAAAGTACAATAGTTTTATTCTGAAGTTGCAGAACAGCAAAGTCAAAATCAGAAAATATGTAAAGAATTTTAGGTCACAAAAAGATTCAGTATGATACAACCCAACTTACTAGATGACTCGTAAGGCGTGTGTGTACTTTCAATGTGGCACTGCAGTTGGAACGGGGTGGGAAACTGTCGGTAACAGTGCTGGCAGGTGGTGTGGCTTTCCCAGCTTTCACTGCTCTGCTTCTCAAGCTCCAAGTGATGTTTCATGTGGTTCATAAACCTTTAAATGATAGCAAACCAGTGCAAAAAGCTTACTTTTAAACTTTCAACGTACAAAATATCACATGCAAGATGTACAGGATTCTTTACAAACTTTACTCTACATGGATTTGAGAATTTCAAAATCTAAGGAGTAACAGTTCTTTAAAAATAAAACAAAAATGTAAAAAAAAAAGCCAACAAAGGTAAGCAAGGTGACTATGCCAAAAATCATCTTTCAAATCTTAAAAAGAAAACTGGACTATTATAAGGAACATGCAACATGTCTGAAACATGTTCTAAGACTAAGCAATCTACTGTATTTTTCATGTTTGCTTAGATGAAGCTTGCCTTGAAATAAAGGGAAATTGCCTAAGGCAACAGCAACAAAATGTCAGTGGTTCACACTTCACCACTACCAAAGTCTCAATGCCACCTTCTGAAACAAGTATAACTTTAACTCTGCTGAAAAATATCAAGTAGTAAGGAACATATCTGCAATGCAGATATTATAGTTTTATCTGGAATCACTTCCCTTCAAAACTATCAGGGTTCCAGAACCTTTCTTTGTATAAAGCATTTAGGAGTGACGTTGAATTATGAAGGACAGTTATCAAAGAATGCCACTGTGCAGCTGACAACCAAAAGACTATGAGGAACTTGGTGGCATGTTACTACTTCAAGATACCACCTTTTCTTCGTTAATATGCCACCTATCTGTAGTAGGAATCTATTCTGGCTGAGAAGTCTAAGCACCCATGACATTGGCAGGTTACAGATACTGGTGGAGAGGCAGGACAGGTTAACTGCATAACCAACTATTGTTAAAACTCTTCTATTTTGAACATGCTTCATTTCAGTACAGCCAGAGGAACTATTAAATATAGGTCACACTCACAAGAGAAATGTATTTCTCAAAAGTGGTGACCTTGGAATTGGAAAAAACAAATGAGTATGGAGAAGAATCTCCTGGGCTCATGCTTCTGAAATCACATTGTTCGTTAAAAAAAGAAAAGAAATAAAAGCTAACTGAAGAAAGCCAGGTACCTAAGTAGAATAAAGGAATGGACACTAGTACTGATTATTAACAGAAACCTATTTCAACAGTGTGTTTAACCATAAATCTAAGGGAAGCAGGGGACTACCCTGGTGAATCACTTTGTGCTTTTTTGAATTATGATCTAGAAAACTTCCACTAGGAGTGGAGAAGTATTATGTATTTATTTTGTTCACTACACATGGTTACAAGTGTAAAAAATACTTTAAAATAAAAATCCTAAAGTTACAGAAGTATGATATACAGTTTCAAAGTTACAGCAAAAATTAGTATGACTGAAAGTTGGCTCTAGAGAAATGAAAAAAAAAACCCGAAGTGTCTCACTAAGAAAAAACTTACATAAAACGTTGTTTATTGCTCTTAAAAAGATACATTGCAAGGGAAGAAATACCATCATTAACAGAACTATAAACATGAGTGTAAAGTCTAACAACATAAAATGTTTTCAAGCTGCTTAAGACAAATGACCAGCACTTCTACTTATTATTTACACATACTTAATGATTAATAGCAAATTCGATGTTTGGAATTATATTAAACTTTTTTGCCCAATAAAACGGGTCTAATTTTAGCATAAACTGTTCATTTTAACTTGCAGCCTGTGCCCTTTGAAGCAGTAGTCCATTTTTCAGTTTCACATTCTGCTACTTCAGCTTCTCTTGAAGAATGCATGTAGAAAAGTTCAACGACCTTAAGTTCCAAAGGAACAATGACACATACTTGTCTACCTAGTAAAACAGCTTACTGAAGTTTTTTTTGCAGTATGTGGAAGTAAAATTACTCCATCAAAATAACAGATGTTACATAAGTAAACCAACAGCTATGAGTCATTGTGTATCCCTAACGGGAATTAACACATGCATCTACTCATATCACCATCAACCCAGATGGCAAATTGTAAAATACTGTGTGCTGCCCTTTCTAACCCCTAAGCCCTACAATTGCTCTCATTAAAACTCTACTGTTTATGCCAAACACCATTAAAATTTGTACTCTAGTCTAAAAAGTTTAAGTTACGGCCATACACGCATAGTAAAAATTAATTAAGTTTCTGTTCAGTCACCCAATATTATCAGTTTTCAGTATTTTCAGTAAGAAAAAAAAATACATTCCAGAAAGACATATTTTTAAGAGCTATGGGCTGCAATTATGAAGTAATTAAGAAAGTGAGCTCAAATACCTTATGTTATTTTTAAGAACTTTCAGACAACTGAAGCACTTAAATGTCGTATGAGTCTTCTGCTCCTGTTGTACCTGCTGGGTGTCACCTTCATGTTTCCCATAATAGAAGTCATTAACTAACATAATCAATTTTCCTTTCTCAGATTCAGCAGCCTTGCCTGTTGTGCTCGAACAGTCTGTTTTGGCCATTTCCAAGAAAAAGTGATTTACCATATCTGGACAACAATACTGGATGGAAAGTGGAGGAGAAGAGAGAGACAAAGGTGTGAGTTTCTCTTATCAAACTGCACTGATGACAACTATACACAAATAATGATTAGAGAAAGATAAATCCCTTGGGTTTTTTCCCACTATTTTGTATATTTCTCAATTGAGTTTTGCAGCTGACGAGGACAGTAAATCAGAATGATCTCTGCTAACAGTAACTCAGACCTTCAAAGATTTCTACTACACGGTGGGTCATACTCCTTCTTGGCATGAGCTGTTTACATTGTGTACAGAGTGCAAAGCCATTTTGCTGACCCTTGAAACAGAATAAATATGCCTGAGAATTGCATAAACCTTTGCCAAATAATATTAATTATTTTTCCAGGAAACAGTGTTTCCAGAAATAAGTAGTTTTATCAGCAGTCTAAGTGATGCTTAGTTTCCGAAAGCTTTGTTTCTCACAGCATTCAAGTATGAACTACAAATTAAGTTTTTCCTCTCAGCTTAACAACCTTTTTAGCTACCAAGTGACAGATCAGGATAAAAAGGGAAGTTCACATTGTCATCCTTGTCTCAGTAGTGACCTAATACAGATGTGGGTAAACTGTCTGTCTACTAACATACACACCATCAAATGCACCTGAATCTGGCCAATGATTCAAGAAGTCACAACTGTGGCAGACAGAAATTATATAGAGACAGCAAATATGCCTCAATTCACTGGAAAAACAAGACAAAAAGTGGCAAGATGTACAACTCCCCTACTCCATTCTTCCCTCTCCATCACTGCAAGACACTGAGCATTTGGGGTCTGGTAACTTATAGCCAGAAGCCAGGCTATCTTCATATCAAAATATGGCACTCCCTCATAACCAAACAGAAGCCTGCCTAAGTTTGTTATAATGTTTGCCAGTCCCAAAATATTTTACCTTCATATGATTTTTTAGAGGATCCATAAGATTGAAATGAATATTGCACTTCGGACAAGCTCGTGGAAAAGGTCCTCCATTTTTAATCGTGCTTGATGCAGCATTTGTACCTGTAAAATTTAATAGGTTAAAATCCAAAATTTACAAGCAGAACACTCAGTTTACATTATTTATCATGCTAGCAAAACACGCTAATTCAAATGAAAACCGTAACAACTGCTGTAGCTGTAGCAACCATAAGCAAGGTTTTACAACCATCTTTTAACTACCCTTCCTTTTTTCCAAATTCAGTTTGAATTTGTTCTGTTTGATATAAACCTATAAACAACTTTCACAAAAATCTTAACAATAAATAAGGAAAAAATAGGAGAAGGAGAAGGTAGCATGATAGAGAAAGCATTAATTCTGTGAACCGCCGCCCTCCACCCTCTGGATAGGTTGGATGATTGATGTCTCTCTTTCAAGAACTTCCATTCTCAAATGACCATGTAAAACTTGTTTTATGCCACGACCCGATCATGATCACAATAAGGTTCAGATAACTGGTTTTTGGAATGAATTTCATCACCCGGTTCTCAATGAGATTATTTCTCTCTGGACAGTTGTTGGAACCTAGGCCTATTCAGATGCATCATTCCTGTTGAGCAAAGGTGTTTTTGGAGACCGTAGAGAATAAATCCTCTAAATAATTACTCCCAGTAATGAAAGGAAATAGTATTTCTCTTATCAACGTAAAATGATTGATACCTTTTGAGACAAAACAAAACCAAAAAATTCTTCGCATTAGCCTAAACTTTAAAGAATAAACTCAGGCTTCCAGTTTTCTCCAAACTGCCAGAAAACATCAGAGCGAGAACTACTTTTCCAGATGAAGTTCTCTTGCATTCTCAAGTCATTCACAGATTTGGAGGACTCCATGCTGAGTAAATAGTTTAGAAGATATTACACACAGGAAGAGTTTTAGGTAACTTCTCAACTGTAGAGTCAAGTGTACCCTGCCAGGGCTATGAAAAAACATAATAAACACAGAAATACATCCACCTTATAACAAGGGAATGAGTAAGCGTATAAATTAAAGAGATGACCATGCAACAGCATTATATATTTTTTTTCATAAAAATAGTCTTGCAAGTCCATGAAGTAGACATGGATCAACCAGAATTTTTCCTTGAAGATAATAGTTTTGTTAAGGGTTATAATTCAGCAGAAAGTCCTTCACATGAGTGGATGGCCATGCAAGAGATGTGCTGCAAAAGAGTGCTGCAAGTCTTCGCTTTTACAGTTCATAAAACATTTTGACACGTCACAGCTAAATTCAAGCTGAGTTGGAAGAAAACAGATTCTTAGGCAAGATCTCATGTTGTGTGGTGCTTCAGTGCTGGATTCTGCAACATATTACCAACTGCTATGCTAGCATGTGGGGGCTCATAGACAAACTCATAAAAATAAGGTTCTCAGTGAATATGATCTACTTCTGCTACTGCATTTAGCAAGATCCTCCAGTTATCTTTTGTATATTACAGGCTGCAGCACAATATCTGTCTGACCCCACAGAGGGTGGAGAAAAATCTTTGCTGCCATATTCCATGTTATAGCCACTTCCTTATGGTTACTGAGGAAGAGTCTGACAGCAAACCAGCTGCAAATAAGACATGCAAAAAATGCAGATATGAAATGATTCCAAACAACAGAATCTAGACCCACATTTTAACATTCTAGTAAAGCGCATGTTTTTGGAAAAGTCTAGAATCTCTATCTATTACAGTCAGTGGGAAAGCACCTTTTGGCTCAGGAGGAAAATGCACCTAATTAATAATACTAATATGCTGAAACAGCCAGACTACTCCTCTTCTTATAAGGAAGGAAAGCTCTTTCAAAAAACATCCTCTCTTTGAACCTTAAATCCCCCTCCTCTCTCCCTACTACTATTTTAAACTGTATCAAAAGCACCACTGCAAAAGAAAGGGGGGAACTGCAAAACACACTTTGCAGCAGTTAGTCAAAGTACAGAATCACAGAATAATTTAGGTTGGACCTGTGGATTTATTTTTGTCCAGTCTCCCACTCAAAGAAAGCCTAACCTTATCCGGATGCTCAGAGCCATGTGCAGTCAACTTCTGAGTATCTCCAGGGATAGAGATTCCTTTTATCTAACCAGAATTAGCTGATGAATTCAACAGTCACAGAATTCTTACAATCTTGATTTTCTGTTTGGTTGTCTTCTACAGTTTCAATAAACTGAAGAGCATGAGGTCAGGGGCACTTATTTTGATCATCTGTCTTCACAGCTACTAAATAACTGAACTAAACATTGCTTTACAGAATTCAAACATACCTACCAAACAATAAAGGTCTAAAATTTCAACTGGTAATAATTTAGGATATATTCATTCGCAAAGGTATGTAAAACCTTGCACAGAAAGGTTTTTCTTATTTTAAGGCATGAGAACAATTACGTGTTTACAGTGCCTTGATAGCATTAATAATACCAATCAACTTCAATATTACAAGAGTGCTAGCTTTCTCCATGAAACAGATGCATGGATTGACAGCTAGACCATTTGATCTACCCTACCTTTTGAAGATACATTTTGTGATGGTGTTACTGTTGTAGAGTTAACTGTAGGTGAAACATCTGAATTGCTTCCAGCACCAATCTCATTAGGCTTGGCCTTTTTTGGAGTTACACTGTTGACTTCGGAAGTAGCAGGACGCTTAGATACAAAAACATTCTCATTCAGACCTACAGTGGTTTAAATTAAAGAACCTCAGTTGCTTTTTTTCATAATATATTATGAACACATTAGTGATGCCTATACTGTAAAGGATGGACAGGGCTATATAAAGTAGTTAAGACTTCCCAAAAATAATAAGCCATCTACAAGGTAAGAAAATATCCAACTCAGACTGAATCTTCTAAGGCCAGTGGAGAAGGAAAAGGTAAATGCAAAGACAGACTCATCCCTGAAACCCAGTAAATCATACTATGACCACCTGAATTTATTTGGCTACTTTTCACATCTTGACCCATATTAATCTGAGACAAGGTGAGTTCACAATAAAATTCAGCAGCTGGTTTCTGAAACACGCACCACTTGGAACAAGCTCTGCCCTTCTGATGAAAAATCCCTCATTTTTTTCTGG
Source organism: Actenoides lindsayi (assembly GCA_025331215.1). NCBI lineage: Eukaryota > Metazoa > Chordata > Aves > Coraciiformes > Alcedinidae > Actenoides > Actenoides lindsayi. Next base: position 18,978 of record WTSP01000219.1, on the reverse strand, counting down.
TCCTACATTAATGCTGGTTTACTTTGTTGTTTAACTCTGTAAAACACTTGAGACTGTAGTTTTCATGCAAAATTAAAACAGTGGTTTAACTTCTAATGACCAATCAGAACACACCTATTTGCTCTCTTCTGGAAGAACAGCTGATTCCCTTATCATTTGCAGTATTTCTTTAGAAAATAAAGAAAAATCACTAATACAGTAACCTGGAAATTCAGAAGTTTGGTGCCTGATTAACACACCCGTCAATACTTGGCTCCATCCTGTCCTAAAACCCATGTCTCTGTCACTGTAAAATTAGTCTCGATGATGCCATCTCAATACAGACATCAGTCCTCAAGTAAACCTGGAAAGAGCACAGCTACAGATCAAGACATCTGAAGTACCAGCACAGGCCTTGTAAATTTGTCAATCATAGCCTGCAAACAGCCTTAAGACTGTCATAAACTATGACAAGGACCAGACTTCAGCTCCAGACACAATGACCTGAACTAAGGATATTCCTGTCTACTCCCCTTCCAATTATCTTTAAATGTCTTCTCAAAAGCCACAGGTAACTCGGGTCACATAAAAATATTCAAGACCTCTTCTGAGCTGAAACAAAACAACCCCCTCCCATCCCCAAGTTGTGTTTACTCAGTGGTAACTATCCTAGCACCTAGCAAAGTCTGGACAGCCTCTCCATTCAATCCACAGAGGCAAAGACTCCCAGCAGGGAATGCTGATATTTGAGCATCTTGGAGAATTTACCACGCTATGCCTCATGTACAGGGAAACATGAAGTCACTTGTTATATATGTATTTAATCATCCTAATGTTGTCCTTGGTAGCACACCTTTCCTTCTTGCTGACAAAAATGAACATACTAAGCTGAAATGGCTCAGTCTATGCCTTGTTTGCCTAAGGAAATTAACACATTCACAAAATAAACAGATTATTCATTATATACCACTACTACCACCTAGTTTTTATAATTTAAGTTCTGACTGATTTTACAAGAATCTTCAGTAAAGTATTATATTTTTTGTAGAAAACCTCATTTGGAAAAATGGACTATTTTTACATTTTACCAAAACTGCTAATACTTTCAATTAAAAAAGCCTGACATATGGGACAGTATCTGCAGATTGTTTTACATATTTCTAAAGAGAGTCATTCTTAACTCAGCTTATATCTGATCTAGGAAATTCTATCTTATGGAAGAATTATAATATTACTAAGACTACACACAGGTTTGCATTTAAATGAACAAACAACAGAATTAAAAACAAATTTTAAACCTATTTTGAAAAATAATCAAGTGTTATTTAATATCTAGCTGGTACTAATAGCATTGACTCCTCTTTTCATCACAGCATCTCTCCGCTGGTGCATGAACACAAGAATTCCGTGGATCAGCCCAGTTCCAGACCAGTTTGTTCAATCCGCTACCCAGCAGACCACACAGCTGAAACTACCACTGACTCCAGCTCCTCAAGAGAGCAAAGCAGCAGCCAAACAATTCTTGTTTGGTTTCCAGTCTATTACTTTAACTTCCTGCTCTTAATGAATGTTTCTGTAAATATTTTGTAGCTATCACTAAATCTGTTCAGTAATAGCTATACTTACACATGGCTATACTCAGACACACAGTATTCTTGTATAGCATACCTAAAATGATTGCAAGAAGGAGCAAAGTATACTGGGTGCGGTGTCACCTTGCAGATAGGTTTCTAAACATAAGGATTTTTACAGTAGTGCTGTAAAGTAACACTTATGTACATCTGTGCTGGCTGGGCCTGATTTGATGAATGATGGCAAAAGACATTAGAAATGGTAGCCTACAATAAAAGCATCACATGTCCTGTGTTAACATTAGATCAGATTAATTACATCAAATTAACACAATAGGGACCTGAAAGCCAAGTTGTTTCAGGCCTCTAGTGCATTGTCCCTCACCAACATCTCCATTAATCTAGTGCTATGAATACATATATACAGTCCAGTCAAGTCCTAAATACCACAGAACAGTTTTCTATTGGTTATGGCCTTTCCTGTAAGTAGGCAAAGTTTGTGGGAGAATGATCTCAAAATATTCTCAGAAAGCAAACTACAGCTTAACATACATCCCCAGTGACCATGCAACCTGCAGGTAAGAGTTACCAGTTCTGTTTAAATTATCACCACCACATATTTAACAACCTAACAAAAGAGTTGGATAGATGGCAGCTTCTAGTTTAGACCTCAGAAATAAATATTTGTGCTATATTGAACTAAAAAATGTCTTTAATGATCCACATACAGAAGGTAAATTGTCCTGATGAGTATCACAGGGCAGTTCCCAAAAGAATTCTGCTTTGAAATACCATATTCCAGAATATCTTGTGCTCACAGTGCTGTACAGGAGTTAGAGGAAGCATAGCACCAACACAGGCACATACACATTGGCAAATATTGACAATGTGAACATAAGCATGTTATGTGACCTCACCACGCAAGCCAAGACAGAAAATATGCAGACACTTCCTTGTTGTGAATTATCTTATATTTGCCTTCTGTGTCTAAGGTATTAGCGTGTCAGCCCACAATTATAAACCTTTTCTTTTAATTTCTAAATCCTATTGCCATCTTACAGAAAGAAACGACTAAATACTGTATATTTCAGATGCTTTCAATTGCAATCCTTGATGTTTTAAAATATTTCATTTTTCTTGATAAGAGACTAATACATGTAATTTTTAAATATGCAAGCAAGTCTCCCAAGTTAAAAAAAAACAACAAACCCAAAACACAAACCCACAAACAATTAAGCTTTCATACCTGTTCTTTGGAGAATAAGGCCTGGAATACTGAATCATTAGCAATAAATAAAATCTTTGCTTACTTTACAAAAAGCTATTTAACCCAATAGGACAGGAATGAGATCACAGAAGAGTTGGACACATGCAAGGAAATCTTCACTGATAATTATCTTGAGTGAATGCCTGATTTAGAGATGGAAAATCATCACATCAAGCAGAATAAATCAGATCACTCTGTTCTACCTAACTTGTCAGTATGACCCATTAGGCCATTCATTGACATAACCTGTTAAGAATTAGAAGTGATTGTCATCCGTAACTTACAGACTGAGTAACAGGATTGTGGTCAGTTATTACAAAGAACAATCCTTCACAAAAGAGAAGGGAAGTCCCAAGTTCTAGCCTGTTTAAGGTTGAATACACTGCATGCTTCAAATCTACTTCAGCTGCTGTGACAAAAAAAAGGCACTTTTGTTTTTAAGCAGGTTAAATAGTTTGTGCTGAAACACAATTTAGCTAGTTAAAAAAAAAAAAAGTATTTTTGTTGTCAAACTATGGACTCTTTCCCTTCCCCTTGCTTTTCACAAGGTCCTTTCGATCCCATCTACTCCAACTCCTATATATAGCAGCCAGGAAACCAAGATCATCATCACAAGGAATCTACTCAGCACACTCAAAGTTCTGATACTGTTCACAGGCCCTCTCTTGCAAACAGTCATTCCTATGCACGGTAGTCAAAGAGTGCTGGATATACTGAAAACAAGCCTTTATTGGTGAAAGAAAATTACATTTGATCTGGCAATATATTTTTTTTTTTCATCTAAATGAGCATTTTAAGACATCAATTGATACTACAGTCAGCCTAATGCACTGAAAAGCAAAGTGACAACACAAGGCTCCAAAGTTTATTTCATTAAACATTATACAGTGTTATGTACAGGGGGAAGAAAAAAGCAGCTATACTATGTTCTAGAAAGCCTATTTAAAGCTATAACCCAAAGATCTGCACTGCAGTTTAATGACATGAGGTTGGTTGTTTCTCTTATCAACTACTACAGTCATACCCACCTGTTACATTCACTGCTGGCCCAGTCTGGTACTGTGGAACTCCCGAGTTCTGTCTCACACCAAACAGTATACCAGATGTATTATCTGGTGCAGCTGGTGGAGAATCCATAATATAATCCTAATAAGATATTTTCAAGAGGGAAAAGAAATTTGAGGTTTAACATTTTTTTACTTGCAGGCTTCAAAGGGTTTATTTTAAAAACATATAATTGCTTAAAAGTACTCATAAGTACTCAGCTGTAAATCAAGTTAATTACAATCTCCCCCAAATAGTTTCTTTTGACATTTTAATAAGTTTTCAACTCTCATCAGTAATTGTTAGTTTATTCATAGCTGTGTATTAGAGGAATAAAAACAACTCTAAGACCTGGGAAAGTCCATTTTATGAAATGTTACTAAACCTGTTTGAATTGCTAATTGTAACTGCTTTTGTTCAAAAGTCTAATGATGTTTCAAATTATACTTAAAAAAAACAAAACCAAAACCAACAAAACCCTAATACTTTCTTCCTTCAACTCCAACCCAGGCATTTGCCTGCTACTCTTGTGTAACAACAAGCAGAAGTTTCTCAAAGCAACCTAATACTAAATCAATCAAATTGTACTGAGTGGTCAAGCTTTAACAAAAGTAAAAGCGTATCTCTAGCACGTTGACTGGGAATGGCACTCATTCATGGTATCACTAAGGGGTTTATTTCATTACGTAATTTCATAAGGACTTCTGGAAATAACATATTCAAACCCTAAAAGTTAGTTCATGTTTCTCAGCGCCTTGTTTTGAGCATCTCCAAGTATCAGTATCCTCTTACCCTTCACTACACATAATTTAAAAGATTAAATAGTCCACATTTCGTGGCTCCAACACTGAAAACTGTTCAAACTGAACCCCTTCACTGATCACTCAATCGGTAACACGTGAAGAGAAAAAAACCAAACCCATGAAATTTAGGTCTCTTTAGAGATACTCAAGGTTGGGGGCAAGGTGGGAGAAACACACTTTCCAAGACTCAGCAATACTGCCCACATCTTAAATCCTTCCACAAACAATCTGAAACAGGAAATATTTTCAGCAATAATGAGTTAAGAAAAACCATACAAGAGAGTATGTTTAACTTGAAGATTAAGATATGAATGGCAAAATATTGGTGCATGACCTTTCTACTCCGAAATAATTCAATTGGTTGCACTTCATCAAGCTGTACTGTGAAACAAAAAACAAATTTGACAGAAGCTGCTCCATTTTCTTAATTTAAATGAATTTAAACCCTCAATACATGTACACAGCCTTTATCATCAATGTATCCATGAGACAAAAGCCAAAATACTTTCTGCTGTAAAGACCAATCTCACAAAAGTTTCACATTCACAACTGTGCTACTTATTTGAAAACATCCCTGTGGAAGTTACCACATTTTTAATTACCACCACATTGACATAACTCGATGGAAAGAAGTCTAAAAAAGTGCACAAGTACACATACCATTATGATAATCTATTCTAGGACTCCTAAACACCAGAAAGGATTTGAATAAAAAGGAAGATACTTGTCCCCATCCATCCTTCTTGTGGCACATATGTTAAATGAAGACCCTGCAGGACCTTAATGATAATGAACAGTCATTCATTCTTCTGGTGAGCGACCTAAACTCATCTAACCAAATTAAACATACATGTTCAAGAGTAGCTGTGGAAACAGCTACTAAATTTCTCTGCTCCATTTGTTATGAGTAAGTTAGATGAGCTGCAGTCATAACAGAGCGGGTGTTACTGCAGCCACAACAGTTTCAGACCAGTCAGTGAAATTAGAAGCAAAGCAGTTTAGCCTGCAAACCCCACTTCAAGAACAACTAATGCTCAGACAATAAGCCTGTGGTAGGCTCTTTGTATAGAGGACTATGCACACCACCTACATTTGAAATATGACCAGTATAGTAACTACACACAAAATCTGCTTCTCTTACTACTCTGTGGTTTAATTTTCCATGCCACTAATACTATCTTACTTCAAAACAATAACCTGGCTATTTTGATGGCGTATGTACATCTCTCTAGGATATACTAGACATATCTGGCAAGTAAAAAAGTAAACCCCCAGACATCCTGTAAATTCTAAGTCTCATAATTTTCAAAATGTTATTTTCTGTTTATAATTACTCTTTTTGTGCAATTTGGCTCTGTCATTTTACATACAGAAAACCCCAGTATCTTTCCACGTTTCAACAAGCAAAAACATTTTAATCACAATAAAACTTAAAAAACCAAACTAAAAACACCTTTACCAAATCAATGGAAAAAAATCCAACTAACGTGTACAGACACTTTTACGTGCAGAAATGCAAAACCTAACACCTTTCTAAATTAAGTTCCTAGAGCTCAAGTGAAGACAAAAAAACCCCACTTAGTTTTCCAAGACACTAGTGAAAATATGGGGTTCATAACGTGCATCTCAGATTTCCTGACTGTGGAGACCAACATGGTCATTGGTAATCAAATCCACACAGAGAAATTACAATGCATGGTATCAGATCTTTGCTCTCCCAAAGTTAACTAGAAACAACTGGAACCTGAAACACGCTCAGACTGAGGGAAGTGCCTAGGGGAAATATATGGCCAGAACTGGCTGGGGCTTACTGGAGAGCATTCTCAGCACTCAATTACAGAAAATCTTTGCCACAAAGAACAATTTTATTTATTTTATTTTATTTTTCTTAAAGAGGATAGCCCTGTGATATCATGTACAACAGCAACAGCTCTGATGGAATTAGAATCGTGGTAAACAGTATGACTGAAGCCAAATTCAACTCCAGAGTTTCTGGAAGTGCGTAAACATAGTGCAGTAACAAGAAGACAAAAACCACAGACTTGTACAGCAAGTCAATGAATCAAATCTGTGACAGGAACGGAGTACTTAAATGATAAAAGTGAGCTACCAAACATTGACAAAAGGTAAATTATAGACCTACATGTTATGAAACTGAGGGAATGTGTGTTCCAGCTCAGTTGGTGATCAAAAGCAATCAATTCCCACAGAAAGAACTTTGACATCCTGAGATTAAAAAATATTCCACCATATTAAGAATGCAAGGGCATTCTGAGGGATGTTCAGCTAAAAAGGGGTCCTGACATAGTGTCTAGTCACACCTCACAGTCATCTTCACAGTATTTTAATTTCAAATGTAAGTTTCCCCAAACAAGCCTCTTTACCCAAAACAGTATAACATTATCAAGTGTCAGGAACAAATAAAAACAAGAACACAAATTGTTCTACATAAGGCTGAAACTGGAAATACAATTCTAAATCCAGAAAAAATTAAGTTGAAAAGATGGAAGATTCACTTCCAACATGTCTTAAGCGTGGAAAAAGCCTCTGGAAAAAGTCTTCCGAAAGCCACTCAAGAATTTCTTAACATCCAAAGAATAGGATGTTACATAGAGGATGACTTAAAAGTAAGAGCTCATGAAAGCCATGAAATGCAATCCTGTAAAGAAACTGTAGAAACATATGATAATTTCAACAATAGAAGTTTTAAGAGGCCACAGAATATATATACCCTGGGTACCCCAGAAAAAGACGCAGTTCTTTCTAGAGCATGTCAGTCTAACTTGGAATAGAGAGAACTGCCTAGTACATGATTAGAGATCCTTTGACATTCTGTGTAACTTGACAGTCATATTTCAGGCTGCAATTTCTTCAAATGGGTGTTTCTCTGACAGGGAAGAAAAACAACCTGCAGATTTTGGCAAAACTAAGACTGTAGAACTTAACTAAAAAGTCCCACCTGTGACATTGCTGTTGAAAGCAAACTATGAATAAGGCAGAGCTTTCACAAAAAGGAGTGTTGTGTGCACTTTAAAGAAATTACTGTCTTGATGAGTTATGTCCAGCTTACCTTTTAGGGAAGTTCAGCCTTCCTAGGTCTGTTTACTCTAAGGTTTCCTAACAAAAACAGTGTAGAGGCTGCTAGCAACTTTATTAGAACAAAAACATGAGCATGTATGTGAGAGGGAAGTAAAGGAAGATGCTTTCTTTTTCAGTAAATATTCTGCAAGACACCCTAACATTCCTTTAATGGATTTCATAAAGTATACTACATCCTAAGTAAACATTTATAGAATTCACAGACTTGAACTATGTGTACACATCATGTGAAGACGACCTTTCTGTATTCATCTGTCCTGATTCATAAAGATAGAGTGAAGAGGGCTCCAGAGGCAACCTAGATATCCTACTGATATCTGGACTTCTGATTATATATTTTAAGCCTTCTTAGATCCAGTGCAGACTGATTTAGCTAACCTGCTTCACTAGACATGTCCACAATTTCTCTCTGCAAACTAACAACCAACAGCTGAAGGCTCAAAATTGGAAAGTAGTTCTTTTCTAATGAATCTACCAGAGATTCAGCTACCCAGTTAACAGGCAATGATTACATTGCATACTTTTTCTTAAAATTCAACTCTCCCATGGGCAATTATTTAGCCACAAGTCTTAAGAAGGACACTTAATTCTCATGTTTTAATGGCTCTATTAACTATGTTCATTCAAATCAATCACCCAGTTCAGCAAATGCAGAATACATTAGGTTGCATGATTTATACAAAAAGACTGACAGCTGGGACAACTGCAGGTGTGTGTATCTGCACAGACAGTGGAGATGGTGCCTACTGACAAGGTTAATTTTAACCTGACAGTACTAACTGATGTCATAGGCACAGTCTAAACAGTTTCAGCCTTAACTATTTTCAAAAATACCATCACATCATAGTTTACCTTAAATAAATACGAAATTTTAACCTTCATTCTTTCTCACAAATGTCCAACATCTAAGGCAATAAAACCAGCATCTAACTTGACTCTCTAAAGCTACCATTTTGAAGTTCTTAGGCACTCCAGAAACATCTATGATACATCATCTATGCGCATAATTCTCTTGGGCTTTTCAAACAACACAAGTACGTTGCCAAATTGTTTCATCTACTGACCCTGCAACTTTTGGGTGCTTAAGTCCTCCTTTCCACGCTACCGTTTCACTACAACTGCTATCTGAACCAAAAAGGAACACCGAAGGTATTACCACTACAGCATTCTCTTCAGAAGCAAAAACCAAGTGGGAAAACCATAAAGTTACTTTAAACATCAACTGTTAAGCTACTTGAAACTGAAAATAATTTATCTATGTGGAGGATCCATCTCTGAGTAGAGAAATACACAACATTTAGAGAATGAGAACTTCCCTCACTTCTCCACACAACAAAAAACAAATAACCTAAACAGTACTAATTTCTCTTATACCTAAAATTTTTATGTGATTCCACTGTTACTAAAGCTATCATCTTTGAGTCTTCCAAGTCAGTATTTTCAAATATATATTTTAATTCATCAGTGCAACATTATGGTTCTAGAATCTCTACAGTTTATATAATACTAGACTATAATCTAGTTCAGATCTTCAATTTACTGAACCGTGTCGGTATGTTCCTCAATTTTCACAAGAACTCGCACCTGAGTATTTTACAGTTTAAGGAAATAAAGTTTTTACCTGATTGAGTATTACAGGCTGTGCTGTTACAGTAGTCACTGTCCTGGATACAGGTTGAGCCACTACAGGAACCGTGATATTTCTTGATACTGACTCTGTCGTCACTGGAATGGTTAACGGTCTGGTAACAGGCTGTGATATTCCAGAACTCGACCCAAGCATCTGCTGTGTTGATAAACATCCAGCAACTGGTCTCTGCAGCGTTTGTGAAGTTCCTGAAACATTCACTGGTATAGACAGTGGCTGAACTGCTACAGAGCTAGTTGTAGATCTGGATACAGACTGAAAGACTGATGAAACAGGCATGGCACTGGGGCTGGAGGCAGGTGTCGCATAATGGTGACTGTCAGGCTTGAATGTAGTAACTGTACCTGTTGCAAAGGATTTAAAAGTTATCTTTATATAATTTTGCAGTCAGATGTTTCATAAGTGTTGTGGATTTTTTATTTTTAATTACCATATTAGGACAATAAAGTACCTCTACTGGGTGCACCATTCTGTATCCCCCTTCGTGATGAGCTGAGGTTGACTCTGTTCAATATATCTGTCAAAAGTTACATTTATCTTAATTGCAGTTAAATTAATAGCTTAATTTCTTTTCAAATTAAAAGTAGCATTTATATCCACTCATTAAGCCAATTAGGATTCCACTCATAAATTAGAATATTATTTCTACAATAAATACCTGGCAAAACAAAGTGTCATTTGTACAAGTTAAGATACGTTCTTCTATTCCCCTTAGGCTAGTTCACCTCAGAAATTCAGTTTTTATTTTCTTGCAGATAAATTAACACACAAATAAGAGTACAAAAGAAAACCAAAACACTTCATAAACATTTAGATTTGCTGATTATAATGCATTTATTCATTTCTGTTTCTCATATACATAGCAAGCTCCTCAAATACCACAACTGCTCCACACTAACGGAAACATTTTGTCTAAAGCAGTAGCTACACAATTTGCTTCTGTATTACAGGAAAATACAGCACTTACAAACTTGGTTTTTGGACTTCATGATCTCTATTTTCATACGCAAAATAAAAATTAACAAGGAGTTGTGTTGGAATTGCATTATAAGAGGACTGATTTTCTTACATATCCTACATGGTAGTCTATAAAAAGAGTTCTAGCTAATTAGAGGAATTCCTTAAGATTTTGTGTTTACTCTCCAAATAATGCCACCATTATTTCCCAATTTTTAAGGTGTTAGCCTGGAATTTCTGCTCATTCCATAATGCGACTAAAACATTCAAATCAAAATATTTTTCTACCACCTGATTCTCAGTTGTGTTAGCATTGCTGTCATTTTTCTTGCTCTGACATGTGAAATCACGCATATGAAATTAGACTAATCCTCTAATATCTGACCAACAAGGTTTGAAGCACCTTCTCAAATCAGAGTCAAATTACATCAGGGTCTCAAACAATAGATCTTAAGAGTATCTGCACATTATGTTTAACAACCCTACAGATGTCTCCAGCAGCAATGGTTCATTAGTGTACGCTACTCAGACTGATAAGTAAATGTAATAGCAGTAGAGATCCAAAGATCACAGCTTTCAACCTGTCACTTGCATTTAGATCATACTAAGAAAAAAGCAGCTGCAACCAACAGATCTAAAGAAGTTTTCATTTTTTAAGATACGACAATCTCATCCTATTATAGTACTACTGTTTTTATTTCAACACAACACTAACTACAAGTAAGGATTACCTTAATTCAGGATTTAGCTGAACGCATACTTTTTTTGTTTGCTAATAAATCTATATCTCACATTTGAATTCCAGAGTGAAATGAAACTGAAGTCTTTATCTACCTACAAAAAACACCTAAAAGCTGTCTCACAAAGCATACTGAGCTTCATATAGTCTCATGCACAAACAATTCACATCCTAAAATACAAATGTAGATTTTACTTAGAACATTTCAGAAAGCCAGTGATTTGAAGTGATAAACTAGATTTACAAGACTCAACTGATTCTTCATAGACTTGATGTGCCCTTTCCTCTGCCCCATCAAAGTGTTATTCGTCCTGTTCAGGTAAAACACTCAGGAAAATACAAGAAAGCTAACATGCAGAACAACATTTTAGTAAGTAGCAACAAATCACAGGTTTGTACCATTATGAAAAATGAAGCAAGAAAAATTAACAGTAATTGTAGGTAAAATAAACAGTCACAGGAAATGGTGAAGGGAACAAAGTGTGAATTATTTTTCATCCCAGTCAAACAAATCCTCCATTACATCAGAAGCAGCACTTTACTGTCCATGACCCTGTGCCAGCAGCAGGTCAAAGTTGTGTTTTTAACTACTGCCTTCAAGTTTTCTACACCAGTCTGTACGAAAAAAACAATAACTGTGTTGTTATGAAGAAGGTTTTTTAAAAAGATGGCTATGTATTGTAGAAAATACACGTTTCAGAAAAATTAAGAACTACATAAGAGTCTTCATTTGTCATCTGATCAGACAGGAACTTTCTCAGGTAAAAACTAAGCAGCAGTGATAAGCAAAGTTGAGTTCAGTGTCTCTTGCCTACCACCAATAACAAACTGAAGCCTGACTACTGCCAGGTAGTACTACTTACAAGCCAGAGAAGAACTGAGGTCATTCTTCCATAGCTGTTTTTGATAGTGAAGTAGAAGATTACAAAGAGAAAAGTTGAGGAAAGGGAAGGAAGAGAGATAAAGTAAAAAGTTATACCATAAGTGATTTTATTTGTGTCAGGACCAAGTATGGACAGCACTAGAATAAGATGCATACATTCCAAGTATCTCTATTTTAACCAAAGTTATTGAAGTTGCTGAATCATATAAAAATTATAGCTTTCACCTAAACTATTTTATGACTACAAAAAAAAAACCAAAATCTTGAGGCTATAATGACTCCAGTGAAACTTGGCATATTTGCTGTTAGAACATATGCCTAGTGCCTTATTGGTTGTTCTATGCCACGACCTACTGCAAATTACCTACAGCAATGCAGAGGTCTCTGGACCTTCCAGAAAACAGTGAGGGTATTTTTCAGTCCTTCCAGAAATTCCTAACTGCAGAAAACATCAGAGAGTAATTTTAAAATACTCTTCGAATTTTCAAAAGAATCTAAAATATTTTTCAATATTTAAAAAAAAAAAATAACTCTTAAGAACTATTTTCAAGTTAGATAACTTTAAAAATCAGCTTCAATATTTCTTTAATATTTGAAACATATTTTCCACGTCTTTAAAGGCAGTGGAAGAAACATTAGACCTACTGTCCCAGTGAGTAACAAAGTAAAACAGAGTTCAGATGCAAGATGATAGTATTGTGAACTAAAATGACTGAACAGCTAATAATAGCTCCAAAGTCCATGCATCAGAGTGTGACAGAGCACCTAGTTTAACATTTTGTGTTGAGATTCTTTACTACAAACTCTACACCTTCATAAAAAGACTGGAAACCTTGGATACAAGCACAGCTGAGATGAGACAGAAGCTGAAAGCAGTAAACCTCACCAGGCAAAGTCTTGTGTATGCTATAGCTAAAGAAACCTCAGGTCAAACCTCTTAAAAATTGCATACAAGATGTATGGGCACATACAGAAATCAAAAAGTTTCATTACTAAATTTAAGTTATGCAACAAAAATAACGTTCTCTTTTACTTACCTGCCAAAGCCAAAGCACAGGACAAACATGGAATCCTGACACATCTGTTGTCATCACAACCACCTAACCTCACTCCCTGCACTGCCTGCATTAGGAGAAAACTACAGAACTTGATGAAAAAAACTCTTTATTTTACAGGAGATGATTGACTTTATTAATAAAAATCTCCTACTTAACAGAGAGGCTTCTACTATTTTCACATTAATCACTTTTCCTGATTGTGCTTTTATTATAGACACTTAAAACAGTTACCTTGTTTTTGTCAGAATGACGTCCACCAACACATGAAACATGGGGTGGAGAAAAAAAAAAGGAGAGACTGTAACAGGAAGACAAATTCATGCACATTCCTTTAGCAGGGAGACACTTCCCAGTATATAACCGTCAACTATATTGAGAGCAACTGCATGCATGGCTTCTTAATCATACTGTTAAAGCTAAAACCATCAAATGTTCTCGGTTTGACTTCAGAGAATTAAGATTAAAGGTAGACAGAGCTGTGCATAACCTGGGTTTTAGGACAGAATTTTTTAAGAATTCCAGTTTTCAGTAGGAGAGCAATCTACAGAACAGCTTTAAGATGTAAAATTTCTTAAGCCTTATTGCCAAAAATTCTGTATTTTCAACAAAAGTTTAAAGTTTTACACCTTGAAATATGTGGGTTGAGATTATGGAGAATGTTAACTTACATGTACTAGCTGGCTTAGAGCTTGAGATTTCCCCAACAAAGATTGGCTCATCATCATCATCATCCTCTTCCACCTCTTTCACTCTCTTTTGCCACGGTTCTAGCTCCTCTTCTTCACATTCCATAAATAATTCTGCCATCTTGAGACTACACAGTAAAAAAAAAAAAGATGCATACAAACATATTCAGTACTTTCATGAAAGAATTGCTGCACTGTTCATTAAAGATTACTGTACTTGATGATAATTCCCATAAAACAGTCTTCCCCTCTGTTCTATGTAAGTTGAACCTGATCCAACATAGACCTTCAGAGATAAACAAACACTACAATGCCTTCCTTGAATTCTTATCTTTGCTGTTAAAGATCGGAAAAGACCAAAGATACCTTCCACATAATTTAAAGGACTGTTGTACAATCTACCAGTAATTAACAGAGGAAGCCTCCGACACCACAGTGAAAGGTATCTTTTAAAAAACACTCATATTCCAAAGAAGTAATTGAAAAGAAATGTGAAGACTCTATACAATGCAGGTAATACAGCTAACAACTGAATTACTGGAACACTAGTTACAGCTTTATTCTCTTTGTATCTAAAAAAACCTAACGCAACCAAAACCCCACCCAAATCCACAACCTACCACAGCCCCACATATTTTGTAAGATTTTCCTGAGGCTTTCCAGTCACATTTTCTTTAAAACCCAACAAGAAGAAACCAAAGTGCCTGAAAAACCACACAACAAAACACAAACAAATCACCCACTACAAAAAAAAAAACCCAAACAACACAAAACAAAACACCCACAACAACAAAACCCCCAAGTCATGCCCACAACACATGGCACAGTGTTTTCATTATCAATTAGGACTTGATAAAAATCTTGCATAGATCTCATTAGACTCAAGTCCCTCATGTTTAGAGACTTGCTCTTGCAGTTAAGAAAAGAAGTCATGTATGAAAACAGTAGTGAAAACAGGTAATTCTTGGAATTGACTAAATTAACATCAGCACCTCTAATCACAACTGGTTTTATTTCGTTTCTTAAATTTAAAGGTGAGGGCAAATGAAGTTTTCTTCTTTCTTGTCACATCCTCTAGCATAATCCTGAAAGTATTTCTGAAGAATACAGGCAACAAGAAACTTTTATACTTCTTCACACACACTATCAATAATCTAATTTACAATAAGACCAGTAATTTCATAAAACCACAGGACTAGCTCAGCAATAACCAGGATCGGAATCCCAATGCAATAGCATTTGCTTTGCCCAAGACAGAGCTTCACAAAATTCAACATCTCCATTTTCTGGTAAATCAGAGGGGAAACAATATTGTTTTGCACGAGGAACCCAATAGTAATTTCAGCCAATATAGGAACTCCTTGAAATTAATGAGCACATGAAATTCAATTGGACTGCTTCCACAAAAAGCAAAGACTATCCGAGCAACAGCTCCTTCCATGAAAGCCACAGTCAATGCAGGAATATTTCTCATCTTATTACCAGGCTACGGCGAATAAAAACCATTACCAATGCTTCTCTCATTCTTGTGCTGATGCAACACTTACCTGAAAAAAGAGAACTAGTTAAGGAAGCCTGACTTCCCAGTATTATGCAGTGATAGTTGTCTTGAGAGTTTGACTCTCTTAACCTAATAGCCAGGGCATCAGACCAGTACTAATGTATACGACTGTCATTAAAGACCATGAGACCTTATACACAAGGTGACAAAATCAAGATTGCATTCTTAATCATGAACTGAATTATCTATCTTGTAACATGAAGCAGGTGTTTATTGCAGATATTTCTCCATACAAATGATCACAGTCGAGCAGACAGAACGATGCCCCTACTCGCAGTAAAGTGCACGAGAAGGGAGCTACTGGTGTTACATGCTCTCTTGAGGATGATATGAAGTATGAAAGATAAACTTCTTCCCTCCTTCATCAGCTTAGGGTGCCAATGATAAACATGGTTCTAGGAAGGAATAAAGTCACTAGAGGAGCTACTAGTCATGGGAAAAGAGGAAGAATATGAAGCCAACTTCCACTTATCAGAGACAAGAGTGTGGTGCTGAAAAGAGAATCAAGCCCGACTCTCCTCTGTGTAAGGACATTCTTGAAATGCCTTTTCTTTACTAACACAAAGGCAAAACTTAGACTTTAAAGGCAAAAAGACTACTTCCAGAGACTTTTTTCATAGAACAACATAAATATGAGTTATGGGGTTTTTACAAAAAAATAAAATTAGCTGCATTTGACATCAGGGGAAAAAACCAATCAATAATATGCTCAGAGAATGCAAATGAGAGCAGATGTAATTTATACTGAAAATACAAAATCCTCACCAGCGACCTGTGTTAGCAGAACTCTAACAAGATACATATGATAACGTCAGCTACATTATAAGGCAGAGAATTATTTTTTTTTATAGAGTTGCAAGTAATTTTATAACACAAGCATTGACTTTTAGAAAGTTACACAAACAGGTGGCACATCTTAGGGATGTTTCATTTTATCAGTCAGGTTGTGCGTATTAAAGTCTCCTCAAATGGCAACTCAAAACACGGTGCAGTTTTTAAAAGGCAAGTATCAAGATTATTTCAGATCTTTTAAACTATTTTTTTTTAATTTATTTCAATGTTATGATTTCAAGCCAAGCTTCCACTGAGGTTTTTTTTCCTGGCAACAAATCCAGCCTAATGAGTTCCCACCCTCCTCTTGCACTGCTCCCTCCATTGTGCTAGTACAACTTTTCACAGGACTATGACGTGAACTAGCACAGGTTAAAAATAACCTGGCCCACTAACAGTTTTACCAGCGTGACTGTGAGGTCAAAAATCTGTGGCCTGAGCAAAGTTGCAGTAAGGGGGAATGAATTTGATTACAGGAGATGTACAGGAACTCCTCAAATGGTCTCCACTGCCAAAGGAAACATCTACATTCAGAGTATAACTAGCTTCCAAGTTTTCAGCTTCACTACATTAGTGCAGAAAATGCATTCCGGGAATTCTGCTACTAGTTGCTCTAAAAGCCAAAACCAACAGGGAATCCTTCCCCCACTCTCTCCAAATATTTCTCAGTGGAGGTGCTGACAAGCATAAGAAAGGTAAACCTATTCACAACTGACTTTATTTTCTCCAATTTTAACTATGTATAAATATATCTACACATTCATACACACATGTCCATGGTAGTCTGAGACGTCTGGGACACCAATGAAATGCTGAACATATATAATCAAAGTGTTTAAACCATTGTTCTAGGCTAAAAAGTGTTGAAGCTGTGTACAGGGTTTTTAAAACATTTTAAAATCATTAGACTATACCAATATATTCCTTTAAAACACAACTGCCTAGCAAAAGCTAAGGCTAGTCATGAAAGTTCATTAGGCAAGCACAGCTAATCGACAATCTGAAAAAAACCCTAAGTTCATGGAACACTGTTTTAGTTACTAGACAAGCAAGGAACTAAAAACCTGATGCAGACACAAAAAAATTGAACTCACGGCACAATAGAGGGATAAGCTGCTACTGAAATAAGTATTTTAAAAGCACTAGTTTGCCCAGTTATGTCTCATGGCAATTATAGTTAAAGATACCTAACTTTATTAAAAGCCAGTTGTATTTATAACCTGGGTTTTTTTACTGTTAAGATTTTAAAGCGCTCCCATAGAAACAACAAAAATGATACATTAGTAAATGTAACAAGAACGTAACAGCTGTAGAGAACACAACAGAAAGTGATCTACAGAAGTGCATCTTACAGATGCATAGAAATTAACACCATAGAAAATCATGGCAAATGTAACTGCATTAAATGTAGTTACTGAAAACTCATTTATTACTATAGATGCAACTGGCCTGTTCCACTCTTAAGCTCAAGTGAGCTTTCCAATACTCAATACTTCTTTGGAGTGGTTTAAAATAACTGAAACCAAATCCCTAGTATGAAATTGGTAGTGAGCTTAAAAAGCGAGGACACCTACACTAACCAGAAAGTTTTCAGATAAGCCTTGTTTATCATCTTTCCATAACTGTATTATCAGTGAATCATTCAAACTTTTTTTTTTTTTAACCTCCAGCTGCACTTCAAATGAGAAGGGAAGCTGTATTATTCACAATGCAGATCATATGGTGAGCACTCAGTTTGTATATTTTGGACAGCTTTCCTAATAGGCACATAACTTTGTGTGTAATCTATAACTTCATCAGGACTGGGAGCAATTTTTCTTGAGTGCTGCATTGGCTTCAGCAGCAAAGAAACGATGACCAAGCTGAAACCGAACCTGAAAGTTTTAAAACGCCAAAGCATAAGCCAACTTCCCTCAAAACCCAGCCTAAATAGCCAACACTACCCTCTCTGCCATGACACGGCATAAGCTCCGCCTAGGGAAGAGCGATACTGCCTTTGCGAACGAGTCAGAAGTTCACACCCCCGAGCTGCAATGGGTGCGAGGCCGCGGGAAGAAGCCCAGTCCCCGAGGACAACCGAGCAGCTGCCGCTCCGCCCGCAGCGCCCCTGGCGCCGCCGTCTCTGTCGCAGCCTGACCGCCTCGCGTCCCGCCTCCCGACTGCCGAGTGACCGCAAGGACTCGACCGAGGCCGCAGGTTCGCGTCTGGACGAGGCCCGCATACCACAGCCGCGGCGGGAGGGGAGGCGGCCCGGCGGCGAGCCCGGCATCCGCTGCCAATAGCCTGGGGCCCCGGCCGCGGCCTGCCCCTGGACGGCAGAGGCAGGGGTCGGAGAGAGCCCCGCCTGGGACACCTCTCCGGGCAGACAGCCCCCGTTTCCCAGCAGGGCCCCGCGGACGGCCCGAAGAAGCCGTCGCGGCCCGCGGACCCGCTCTGAGGAGGCGAGAGGGTTGCGAGGCCGCGCTCCGACCTAAGATGGCGTCGGTCTCGCAAGCGACAATCCCCCCGCGGCCCGCCCGCCGCCGAGCGGCGGCTCCCTCCGCCTGGGGAGGCGGCGGACCGCCCCGGCAGGAAGGCCCGAGGGGAAGAAGCGGGCCGGCTTACCGTGTTGCGCGTCCGGAGAGGCCAGAGCAGGCCGCCCCGCGCGCTTCCTCCGAGGCCGGGGGGGATGGGAGGCGGCGGCGCCAGCAGAGCCACCTCACATCGCCGAACCGCGGCGCCCCACCTCAGCCGCCGCCGGGGGAGGGCGGGCGAGGGAGGCGGGGGTGGCCGCGCGCCGCCCGGCGCGCTGCCTGACGGGTAGCGCGCGGGTCGGCCCCACAGCGGCGCCTGCTTTCCGGCAGCCGCGGGGC
>WTSP01000218.1:0-16842 GCA_025331215.1 Actenoides lindsayi | reverse complement strand
CCCCCCAGCTCTCCCAGCCTGGCCTCCCAGCAGAGGGGTTCCAGCCCTCCCAGCATTGCTGGGGCTCCTCTGGCTCCTGGTCTCCGCTGCCAGTATTCACCTTAGCAAGTGCTGCTCTGCAGTATGTCAGGAGTACAACAGGAAGACTGTTATGCTGTGGTTACAATCACAACATAACAGTAGTACTCAGTTAGTAAATACACACAGCACTTAGGTAAAGAGGAGCAAACCCACTAAAGCAACAGTGACAGAGCACAGATGATTCTCCTACATGAATTTTAAAGTCTCCTTCCGGTTCATTCTGTGCTCTCTGAGAAAGCTGCTGAGAGCTGGAGGTTCAGAAACAGATGGTTCTGCTTCTCCTCAGACTCTTTCCCCTTTAAATCAAAGAAATTATTGACAGAAGTATCCAGAAGCGTTAAGAAACTGTTTTGCCTCTTCCTGAACCTACCACTCCAACCCTTGCGAGTGGAATATGAGGGGCACTGGCTGGACATAACTCTGTCAGTGGAATGAGGCCAGGAGAGAGAGAAGCAGCTTCCCTATAAGGTTCCTGCTCCGTTCCCCGCAGAGCTGGAGGATTCGGAGGTCTGACGGTGCACATTTCTCACCTCCCGACAGCACACCCAGTGACGCTCTGCAGCAAGAGCCTCGCCAGCCCGGCCCCAGTCCTGGGGGGGGAGGACTGCAGGTTGTGTCAGGCATCCTTCTGTTACAGGACAGATATTGGTACAGCACAATAAAAGCACCTGAACAGCTGATAGTAAATATCCACAGCTGTTCTCTGCTCTGCAGCTGAGTTCCTGAGACGATCGATAGCCAGAGCTCTCCAGCTTCTCTGCTCCATGGCTTCCTTTCTCTGCTCTCTCAAAAGCACTGTGGAAAGTTAGGAGACTTAACAGCTTTAGTAATTTAGATTCTACTTACTCTTCTGGTTTCTGAGCTTTTCTCCTGTTCCTAATGAGTTATCCCACTGAGATGAATGAGCAGCACTGGCAGGACCAAAGAATCTGCTTTATTAGTGGCACAGAGCTACGCAGGTAAATCTTATTAACGCTGTTATTATGCCACATTACAGACATGGAAAACTAGTATTTGCCTATTTCACAGTGGTGTTCAGAGCTTAATTGGTCTGTGAATTGTTTCGAGACGCGCTGATAAAAACTCCATGGGAGTGCAGGCGTTGTGGACTGACTGAGAAAGTGGGGGGAGGAGGGGGAATCGAGGCTGTACATCAGCACTGTTTATACACTGCTGTAAACATCAGAAAGCTCAAGTGAGTACAGGCAGATAGGAACACTATCTTTGGTATGGAAATCACTTTGCGCTCGATTAAGAGTGGGTTTATAACACTTGAGCTCTGTCCCTCTCAACAGCTCCCTGACAGGAGGTTGGAGCCAGGGCGAGTTGGGCTCTTCTCCCAAGGAAGAAGGGACAGAACAAGAGGAACCTGCCTCCAGTTTCCCCAGGGCAGGTTTAGGTTGGAGGTGAGGAACAATTTCTTCATGGAAAGGGCTGTCCAGAGCTGTCCCAGGCTGCCCAGGGCAGTGGTGGAGTCCCCGTGATCCCTGGAGGGGTTTCCAAGCCCTATGTGAATTTCATCCAAGCAAAGTTCCATTCTAATCATTCACAATTTGTTATCTCTATGGATGTTCTATTCCTTGTCTATCTTGCTCATCGTCTCTCCTACAATGCTACTTCTGCAGATCAAAGTTTCCTGTCTGTCTGGAATTATTGATAACCTAACCCAAAAAATGTATAATTACACTGCTCTGCAGAGGTAAAGACTGTTCTTCCCCATGACTTAAATCTTGCTAGAACTATACCATCTATAAATGCTAATACACACCAGCATGCATACATTAGCCGTTAGGTGCAGTTCCAGATCATAGGATACATATTTTTCCTATTTTGAAGCTCAGACTTAATCTGCAAGTCCACTGGGAAATCACACAACTCAGAATCTTCAACCCCTACAAGAAAGGCACAAAGGGAGCCTATCAGGCTGCATCCCAACAAAGAAATGCTCAATTATTGATGAGCAGACAGAACACCAAAATGAATACATACATTTTTTATAGTGACTTTGGATACTACTTGTCCCTGACACGCAAGACAGACACCTCCTTAAAAGTGCCTGCAGATCAAACGCACAGAGAAGCTACAGCAGAAAGCTCTGTTAACATCCCTCTAAATGATCTGCAGTGTAATTCATGCAAGAATCACGTTTATTTTACCATAAATAGAAGTAGGGTGAAAGAAATGCAGATTCCATTAACATTCAAATTATGACATAAAGCCCAGATCCTAAAACACCAATTCAGTGGGGAAAAAAAAAGGAAAAAAAAAAGAAAAAAAAAACCCAACAAAAAACAAAATGAAACACCACCACCCCCAAAAAAACCAACAAAAAAAACCCCAAACCTAGAGCAAAGCGACAACCAGTGTGGGGTTTGTCAGAAGGCTCCGAGTGCCCCTCTGCTCTCTCAGTGTCCTCACCCTGGTTCGGTACCAGTGGAGCAGCACTGTCAAGAAGCAGCTCCACTCTGAAATGTCTCAGATCAAGAGTTTCTGTTTCAGTTTACAACCACACAGCTTGACATCTACTTGCGGTCTGGGGCTTGTGTTGTTTTTAACCGATCACACGAACCGTGCAAGGACAGGACGAGTTCAACAGATTCACAGAGGCCTCCTGCAGACCATCCACGATCCAGGTCGAGTCTAAACTTGACTTGAAAATCAGAAGTAGCACAAGAAAGAAGATCAGTCTTCAAACAGTGTTTTAAATAGAACATTTTGGTCGTACAGCTACTTCCCGATTTTGATGGTGTCTCGTTCTGTAGGGCGGCCGCCTTCCCCAACGGAACCCCAGGACAAAACCACTTCAACAACCACCCTGCCTTCTTGCTTTCACAGCAAACCCGCCTAGCAAGCAACTATTTTCCCTCTTGCACATTATTTAACATCAATAGACCAGAGCAGAATACCATTATCACCCTGCTTGGCTCCCCCAGCACGGGCAAAGCTGCAGCTTCAGAGCCACCACCAGCACCTAGAAGTGACTGGAAGCAAGAGCTCCTCATTTGCCACCACCAGCACCTAGAAGTGACTGGAACCAAGAGCTCCTCATTTGCCACCACCAGCACCTAGAAGTGACTGGAACCAAGAGCACCTAATTTTGCCATCCCCTGCTCATTTAATAGCCCAAAAACCCAGGTGCTTTTCTTTACTCCCAACCAAGTTTTATTGCTTTCATTGTTATTTCCTCAGAGGACTATTTAATTAGTTCAGAATGCCAACAGCACATAGATCTGATGCTTAAATTAAACAATAGCTTAAATAATGCTCTAGGGAGGTACTTTTCCCAGCCTGTTATTTTTAGGTAGCTCGGGGAGCGCAGAGCACTGTGCTACCACTCTGGCAACAGAAAGAGGAAGAGCAAGAATGTTTTTCTCAACAGATTTTAACTCAAGATCCATCTAACGATTAGCACCAAAATTCTGAAGTAATGAAATATGATGGGGCCATCACAAGAGGAACAAGCAACAGAAAGCATGATTCATTGTCCTAAAAAAAAATACCCAACAACTCTTTGAGCTGTTCTCACCCTAGTTAGTTGAGGTTTTTTGTTGGTTTGTTGTTTGTTTGGGGTTTTTTTGTGACTGCCAAAGCTGGAGGAACCAGCAGGCAGAAGGGTCAGGAGCACGTTTCCCTCAAACTCCGGGCAGAAAAATCCCTCCTCACCATTGGAGGCTGTCTGTGCAGAAGGAACTAGGAAAAAAAAACCAACCCAAATGCTCTGGAAATGCAGCTAAAAAGCTGCACACCCCCCACCTATACCAGCTTAGCTGCAGCAGTGGGAAGGGAGCGGAGAAGCAGCGGGAGCCCCTCACAAGACAGGCGTGTGTAGGAAGCAGCACCGCTACAGATGGCGGAACGCTCACCCTGGCTGGGCACATCTCCAGCTCGCAGCCTGCTGATTTCAGAGGAGACAAGAGACGCTTCAGTGAATCACCCCAGAAAGATCATTCCTCACTATGCCGAAGTGGATGGTAAATAGGGGAAAAAAAATAATAATAATAAAAAGTGTTTGTAACTTGTTACATCAACTACAAGTTTTTTAATTGGTTCTTTTTACAAGAGTTCTCTTTCAAGGAGATCAAACGGAAATTAGATCAGCTTCAGAGGAAAAAAAAGAATTTAAAAAGCACGTTACTTGCTAGGCAAGGTGCAAAGCTTACACTGCAGCCTGAGCAGCTGCTGAAACAGCTAAAATACGTTCCCTCCTCATCTTTCCCCATGACCAAACCCCAACAGCTCTGTGTAACAGATGAGAAACTGAGAAGGGTGTAGCCAAACTGCCCTGTCCCACCAGCTTCCGAGCAGGCCCCAGAGAACCTGAGGCTGAACCTCAGCCAGGACCTGAAGCTGCGGGAGGTTTTATGTCACATCCCAGGATTTCTTAGCCAGCTTTATTCACTGCCCACCAGGTCGACACAATCCGTCAGACGGAGAGAGTCACGGAACTGTAGCTGGCAACAGGTTTGCTCCAAAGCACTGAACTTCAACGACCATGAGAATCCCGCTCTAAAGTCACATAATGACCTAATTCAGTCCCTTGAAGGCTTGGCAGCTGCGCTGGCCACAGCAGACCCCGATCCGCCCGGCAGCCACGCACACCACAGAGCTCCGCTTCAAAACGGGGGGATCTCTGAAGACAGGGCTTCCAGCAGCGTGCCCACCCCATGGCACCAGGGCATCCCCACCTGCCATTCCAAGAGGCTTCCGCACGTAAGGCACAGATACTGGGATGGCAGCAAACGGCCCTTTTTCTAAAGCGAGCGCATAATCTGGTGTTGAAACAAACAGGATGTGGTAAGAAAAGCAGCTAAAGGTGGTTACGCTCTGCACTCCGAGACAGGCTGTACTTCCCCATGAAGCTTCTGCTGTGGAGGAAGCAGCTCTGCAGGAACAGGCTGCTGGGCTCCTCAGCGCTGCCAGAGCCTTCGTCTGGGCGGCTCCATTATCTTCGTGTCCTCTGACTCATTAGGCGATTCTTAGAGAGACAGTTCAAGATCATTCTGGAGCATCCCTCCTGCAAACAGTCCTGTCAGCATCAAGAGACCAGAGCAACCTATTTGCCTTACTGAAGGAAAGGATGTAAACAGAGGACAGAGACTTGCTTAGCAGATCTGGTGAAGCCTCCAGGCCATCTTCATCCCCAGAGGGGCTGCTGGCCTTGCCTGCTCTCTTTCTGATCCTGCAGGGCAGAGCAAAGGTTCTGGTTTCCAAGCACAAGCTGCCCCTATGATTTTCTGCATTTTCACACCTCGGGGAGGGAATCTGGGCTCCTCTTTTACAGTGGGATCCGAAAAGGATTTAAGGGCCCATTAAGGACAGACATTGGGGCTGATAAGACCAGCACCATAATTAGCCACACACAGAGGAAACCATCCATCAGACAGGAAGAACTCCATAAAAACACGCAACAGGAACAATTCCATATGCAACATCAGACAGACAGTACCAGACAGCTGATCAAAGCCCTGCTTTTCACATTGGAAAGAAGGATGCTGCAAAGCAGAAAAAACCAATGACCTGGAGCTGTAAGAAAGAATCATGGTCTGGAAAAAACAACAACGACAACAACAACCTGAACAGTCCTCATCTGCAGTGCTTGCCAAAGGAAAAAATAGGTAGCTTGATGAAGTTTTGTAATTGGTATGTAGAGATAAAGCATGTATACTAGATGGCTCTTTAACCGAGAAAATAAAGGCATAGGAAGAGCCAGCGGCAAGGGGGTGGAGCTGCAGAATTACAGCTCCTGAGCAGAGGCTCCAGTTGATTTAAAGTCCTGGGAGCAGGAGCTGCCTCCTGTGAGGTGTCTGCCCCAGAGCTGCACCCACAGGTCCAGCCCCAGCTGTGCTCTCTGCACATCCCTGCCATCCAAAGAGATAACAGCTAGAGTAAAAAGGTGATTAGACTTTTAATTACCTCACCATATTCATTTTCACAGCCTTTTGCATAATGCTTGCCTAAAATTGAAGGTACTTCACCACAAGCAATTATGCTAATGTCTGGAAACAGAACTAATTTAATGGCGAAGAACAAGCTAGAAAACAATAAAATTTAAATGAACAGCCACAGTAAGGAAACACAGCATTTTCCATTGCAATGCAGAGCCCCCTGTTAAAAACAGTTGTGTTTATCTTTAATGCTTTTTTTTTTTTTCTTCTTCTTCTTCCGTTCTAAATCCTTCTTCAGAAGAAACCAGCTTCAGAAGTCACCAAAACTTCAGCACAGTGGCCACAAATGACCTCCTCATTTCCAGGTAAGAGAGGACAAGTACTGCTATGACTGCATCGAGAGGAGGAGGAGGAGGAAAGCTCTCTGCACGTTTCTGAACTACGTATCTCACGATCTGGGCAAAAAAAATAAGATCTTAATGAAGATCTGGGCTCTAGAATTCCAGGTTCAGTAGCTACCAAGGTGGGGAAAAGAACAAAGGTTATAATCCTTCCAAGGTTACAGTTACCTAACTGCTATACCTTATCAAAGCACCTGCAACACTCTTCACTGTTCCTTGGAATCAATTATTAATGAAAATTATTCAATGGCACCAATAGAAATACCCAGCACATGTAAGCTGCTCCATTTGACTTTTTTTTAAAGGAAAAAAAAATAAATTACTTCATTGCCTCCAAACAGAATCAAGCAGCTTGTGTTTTTGGTTACTCTGGTTGCTTAAATTCCACTTATTTCGCATGTGCCACAGCAAAACATTAACAATTCAGCGCAGGCACCTGCACCGAAGCGCATCCCGAGATGTGTCAGCACAAGCAAACGAGGTGTCTCTGCATTTACAGCATAATGGGTTCGGCCAGAATAAAAAAGCCACAGCTTTTATGCACGAAGAACCAGACCACACTTCAATTACTGTAATACAATGGAAGGCTCTTTGAGACTTCTCTGGACACCTACTTCAGGCTGGTGCTTCCACGAGCCTCTCGGCACGACGCTGTGAAATCCATTAATGACAATCTGTGATACTAGGCGACAACGCTCTTTATTCGAAGCTGGCAAATCCTTACAGCTCCCACTCTAGAACATTCTCACACCTACTGAGCCTCACGCTTCCAGGTGACCAGCCGGACAGTTCTGCTCCAGCCAGGAAAGACCAGCTAAAGGCCACCCAGCCCCACGGTGCCCCCGCTGCCCCTGCTTCCCCGAGAAACCAGGCACAGCTTTTCTTGGGCGTTTGCTCCCCCTGTTAACTACAGGCTCAGACAGGAATAGATCCACTGATCTCCTCGAGTCTTCCCAGCCTGTTTTATGGTTTTTGTCCCCGTTTTGCAAGACAAGAGCAACTGTATTACCCTAGCAGACAAGTGCCAACCAGCTCCTCAAATCTACCGGACAAAGATTTCACAAGTGCCTCGTGAAAGCCATTCCCCTGCTTTACTACCCATCCCACTACTAAAATGGTTTTATTAATACCCAGATTTTGTTTAATTCACATGTTAAGCCTCTGGAAAATTGACGAAGCTCATCCTTTCTGCAAGAGCTTTTGGTTTTGAAGATCGTTCAGCCTCACTTCCCCCTTTCAGAGCCTACACAACACCCCGTTTCCATACTTCCTCGTAGGGTGTCTTTAGCAGGCTGCTCAGGAAAGGCTGCTCATTCCCAGACCCGCTCCAGGAGGCCCACGTATATTTTGTGCTCCAGTGCCAGGATGGACACAACATCCTGCCAAAGGAGGATTGCTTCCCACGCCTCTCTGGCCACGCTGCTGACCGTGTGCGTAGCCGTGGGCTCTGGCCGAGGCGATACAACCCACGGCTCGACCCAACGGCCCCGCCAACCGCAAACACCCCCCAGCTCAGCGGATCCCCACCCTCTGCTCCTGCCATTACTCCAGCACAGGGGGAGAGGACGCTGCCCGTTGTGACCCAGCAGTGCTGCACCTTCCCCAGGCTTCCTCCCCCAGCTGACGGAGATCTCTGGCCATTCTGCCCTTGCCCGCGCTGCGGGCACCGTCCTCCTCAGCAGGCACCCAGGCGGCAACGGTTCCCCATCCCAGCAGCCACGCTGCACAGTAACCCATCTGGGACGCTCCTCTGCCAGCTCCCTGGACACGTCCTTCCTTCCACGCTCGCAGGGAAGCAGGGGTAACTGCTCCTCACACCAACCCTCCCACCAGCTGGGCTCCCTGCACGCGGCAGTTTCACCCAGGCCGCGTTTCCCCGCGGTCTTTGCAAGAACACGGTGTCAGACAGTCGAGTCAACACGTATGGTATCTTTGCTACTACTGCTCCCTTATCAACAAGGCTCATTACCCTGCAGAGAAAGAAAAAAAGCTTAACTGATGCGACACATTATGCTGTTGACAAGCCCCATACCAAGTAATATGATTTTCTCCTCGATGTTTCCAAATAATTTAATTATTTTTCCAGTAGTTTTCCAGAACACGAAGTTAAGTTGACAGATTGCCTCGTTTCATCTTCTTCCCTTCAATAAAGTGAAATGTTATGCAAGACCTTTGTTTTACTAAGTCCTGTCCATATTCCAGTGTTCTTCAATCTACAACACTTTCTTCACCAGCCATTCCAAAGAAGGGGCTGGCCAGTCTTAAAAGTATCTACGTGAGCAACATTTATTTGGAAGTGTGACTTACCAATTTTCTGATGAAAGATCTTGTCGAAAGTTAATTCACCCCTTTCCTCAAGGTATTTCTGCATAACACTGCGGATACTGAAAGGGAAACAGAAAAAAAAAAAAAGAAGAGTTACTTGAAACTGTTTATTTCAAAGCAGATCTTTAACGTCCTTCGGAGAACAGGAACACGAAGATGAAAGATCAACGTGGAAGCCTCCTGCGAGGTGAAATACCACTGCCCATCTACTGCATCACCTCACGGCACGACAGGCAGCCTGGCACTCCAGCTAAAGATCACCAGAGTTCATTACCAGCAGTGGGCCTGGAGTCGAGCCACAAACACAGAGGGATTGTGGAATTCGCAGAATTCAACATCGCAAATTATTTTATGAAAACTAATCTTCACCTACATCTTTCCAGACACCACTTCACTAGCTGAAAATTACCCTTGCAGTCTCACCGCTGTGATTGTAAGGGCTTTTCTTAAAGGGTTTGAGTTTGAAATACACCAGAAAAAAACCTAAACACTTCTCCCCACTGTAAATATTAATACTATGCAGTGTAGAATATTTGTACTTGTTCGGTGTAGGAGACACAGCTTTTACATTTCAAGCTTAACATATCAGTAGCCTACACCACACAACGTGATGTTGCCAGAATTCCCCTTCAAGAATCTATACTTATCTAATAAGGTTTGAAAATGCTGCAACTGAGCATAAATTGGAGAGGGAATAAAAAAAAAAAAGCCGTTGGTGATTGCACAGGGTTCCCATTGCTGTGGGCTGCTGCAGAAACAACAGCACAGCAGCTGAAAGGAGAGCTCCCAGGCTTTCCCCAGGTCTGCATCCCTGGGAGGAGTCTGGGGGTTGAGGAAAGGGTAGCACGGGGCTGTTTCTCCCCAAAACCAGAGTGCAGCCAGCAGCTCACAGGCAGCATCGGGCAGAGCTGAGCCCTGGGGGTCACAGCAATTCCCAGGGGACAGCCTGGCCACAGGTTTTTTTTATCCTTGCATCAGGTTTTAGCTTGCACCGTGTAAAAAAATCCATGCCCGAGTCAATCAAAGGCTCATCAGGCTGTCAGAGCTGCGTCTGCCATAGATCACTCCCAGAAGGAGCCAACTAAGCTCCATTAGGCCCCTCAATTGGCTGCCGTGCACTTAACATCTACTTTGCCTAATTTATAATGTCACAATCACTTATTTAAACCACATTAACACAGATTTCCTTTATTTGTCAAGTAACCTCAATAACCATTTTAATATAATGCCTATAAAAATTTCATATGGGCAGCAATACAAGCACATCAATTTTAAAATCAATGCAGCCCGGCGGTACCGTGCCCGGGTAAAACAACGGTGCTGCCACAGTCTCAAGGAAAATTCCACTAGACTCCCTCTGTTTCTAATTTTAAAATGGGTATCTTCATACATAATTTTCATTTTTATGAAAATAACCACAAATACCCTGTACAAAGTACTCCTGGCCTAAACACACTTGTTAAACATCACTCACTTTTCAGCAGAAGAAAGAGGGAGCCCGGGGAGGGTTAGGAGCTCTGCCCACCCATGGGCTCCTTCCCTCTGCATCCCTCTTGGGATGGATATTAGGAAAAAAATTCTTCCCCCCAGAAAGGTTGCCCAGGGCAGTGGTGGAGTCCCCGTGATCCCTGGAGGGGTTTGAAAGCTGTGGAGCTGTGGTGCTGAGGGCCAGGGGTCAGTGGTGCCCTGGCAGTGCTGGGGGAGCGGTTGGACTGGGTGATCTGAAAGGTCTCTGCCAACCCAAATGATTCAATTCTATTCTGTTCTCCCAACCAGACCTTCCCCTTTGTCTCCCCACGCTCACAGGGGTCACCTGCAAGCGAGCCCGGCGTGCATCCCCAGAGACCAGAACCCTCCCTCTCCTCGGCCTCGCCGCTGACCCGAGCCCGTCAGCGCTGCCCAGCTCCGCGCTCGGCGGCAGCGCCCGTTCCCACTGCCCGCTAGACCATTAGTAACACCGTAAGCCTTTACAATAACACTGACAGCAAGAAAGCTTTCCTCTGCCCCAACAAGCGCACTGCAAGAAATTACACAAACATATCTTCGTCTAGACAATGGGAGAAGATAATGAAAAACTGAACGTGTGACTGAAGCGCCCAGGAAAACACTCTGCCTGCCCGACCGGCAAAGCTCCCCAGCGCTTCTCCTCCTCCCCCCGACGCCCAGGCTTCTGCTCCGCTGGGTAACGTGGCAAAGGAACAAAACATTTTTGCGGCGACAGAACCCGAACAGATCTGTAAAATGATCACAGGCTACGGAGTCCACGCTGCATTCCAGCTTCTCAACGACAGAATTCCCACCCCACCCCCCCCCCCCGAATCACTGCTCCTTATCCATATGAATAAACAGGAATAAATTACATGGAGAGGATTACGACTGCCCAGAATAACCGCCTTCTAATTCTCACATGGAAGTTAAAGGTAACAATTCTGCCGAGTGCCAAAGCAGTGACGCAGAGTCCACACATCCTCCAGAAGGATGGAAAATTTTTAAATGGATCCCAGCGCATTCCACAAACAGGAAGGAAGGAAGGTCCCCTCTCTGCCGTCGTGTATTGAGTCACTAGTTGCTCTACACGTAAACAAGCTGGGATGAAACGCTGCGTTTCGCAGAGAAGTAGCCATTTCTAGAAGGCTTTCCCTACCCAAACGTGCTCTCAGCGCAAACAGGGCGCTAAGGCGAGCGGTGAGCTGCTCACCCCACTTCATCTCCGCTCCCAGCATCATCTGCCTTAATGGCAGCACTCAAAGCAAGCAGAAACAAAAGCTGGCTAAAAATTAAAGCCAGGGAGACTTCAGAAACAAAAGTGTATCCCACTGTGCTGTGCCAAAGCCTCTTGTCCATATATTTTTTTTTATTTCAGAGAAGGAAAAAAAAAAGAGCAAACAAAAATGTCAGAACTGCTCCGTTTGCTATCCACATACCCCAAGTCAACTGAAGTAGCAGGACAAGTATATTTAGGGGAAAGCAGAAGACAGGCTTAGAATTTTTTGTGAGAAATGCAGCGTGGACTCTGGATACCTCCTCACTGGTTTAACTGGGACCCAATTTAAGCGGGTACCTGGGAGCACGGTGCAGCCCTTTGCCCCATAACCAGAGGCACAGCAGCACCTGCACCAAGGTCAGCCAGAGAGAGCCGACGTATCACTGACACAACAAATGAGTTTTATAGCAAAGGAGAGGAACATCTCGATCCCTGACAAGGCAAATGGTACCACCCCAGGCTGGTGTCAAGGGCTGTGGGCAGCAGGGTGGTCCAGCACAGCCGTGGGTGCTGAGCGGGCTCGTCTCTTGCAGGTCCACGGGAGGAACTGCCCTTAAAGAAAGGGCTCAACAGCAACACCAGGCTTGTGAAGCAGCTCAGAAGGTGCTGCCCGCCCAGAAGGCAGTGGAAAGATGACTACCTGCATCACCATCAAACTAGAAGCCTGGTGAACAGCACAGGTCGCTCTAACCTGGCCAGCTCCAACACCTCCCCGGAAAAGGGGTTTATTACAACGCGAGCTGAAGCGTCTGCGAAAAGGAGCTTGCAGACGTGTCTGGAAGCTCTAGTTGCTAGAGCCAGCATCCCGGTCTTTCAGACTTGATCAAAAGGATCCGGTGAAAAGCAGCCTTCCAGACTGTAAGACATTGTGTGATTAAAAAGCTCGCGCTGGCGGGAAGCACGCGCGGTGGCAGGCGAGCTGACGGGGCGCAAACAGCGCGCTGCCAAGGTCGGTGCAGGAGGAAGCTGCCTACTTGGAGACACAGCTTCTGAAAAACGAAGCAAACACATTATGTTCTTCTTAACACAGAAAAGGACACGTGTCAGGGAAGAGCAGCACTCATCCGCAATCCTCCCTCTCAGGAGAGATGCAGCAGGAGCAGCAAACCAGGAGGTCCCCGGAGGGAGGGAGGGAGCTCACCCCAGAGCCAGGATCTGTCCTCGGACCGCACGCCAGTGCCGAGAGCACGAGCTACTCCTGCTGTGTCCCCCCAGACAGGTGGGTGATCTCCAGGGACTCCACGGATGAGTGTATCTATCAGAAGAAATTAAACTCCCACTGGGACTCCGACTGTACCTACAACCACAGAGCTGCAGGACAGCCGGAGCCCGAGCAACAGTCGGTGGGGCAGCGCGGGTCAGGATGGGCAGGCAGGAGCAGGACCCCGGGGGATGTGGGCGCAGGCAGAAACCCGAGGTGATGGAGGAGAATACAGCGAATGGCATTCGTTCCCACGTTGCCTCAGAGTTCTGCTATTCGTTTCCAAGACGCGTGGATTCCGTCCCCGCGGGTTTGTTACTCTAAATTATGCAGGAGCTTCTCTTGAAAGCCTCTCACACCCAGGAAATGGGGACAGTGCAGAGAGACTCGACAGTACGTACGCCCGGACGTACTCTTACGACTGGAACCACATCAAGAAGCTTCTTACTACTGGCCTTCTTATTACTCCATCTTAAAGGAGCTTTTAATTTTTTTATTATAAAGGCACATAAGGTTTTTTTATACAGCAGTGTGAGTTCTGTGGGATACTATCTAATGTAGAGGTGCACACACGCACACCACAGCTTGGACAACAACAACGTCTGGCCTTATCTGGCATTAAAGAATCACAGTGACATTAAGAATGAGCAGTTACACTCACTGATATATTCACCTAAGTGCTCAAGCAGAAAAAGGAGAAGAGAAAAAAACAAGAATGAAATGGCAGCTTTACAGAGGCTGGCCCGAGGAGAGCAGAGTTCAGTATTTAACTCTGCCAACATCTCCTGCATCATCTTGGGCAAGTCACAAACACTACCTGCCCCAGAGCCCCACTCTGTGACAAAGCTGTATTTCTGTTCTCCCTCCTCTTTGTCACCAGGCAGGTATCACCCTTCTGCCATGTGTGGATCCTGTACCCAGCACACCGAGCTCCTGATGGCTCCTGGAATGTCAGGAAACCACCCAAACGCCAATGTTTACTTGAAAGAAAGCACCAGATATTCAGCAACCGAATCACCACTGCCTCTGACAGCCACCCACCCGCTCTGCCCCTCGGCACCTTCCCCCTCTGCCCCTCCAGCAGCCCCTTTCCACCTCCGACAGCCACCCACCCGCTCTGCCCCTTGGCACCTTCCCTCTCTGCCCCTCGAGCAGCCCCTTTCCACACAGGGCACTCACCTTTCATGTATTCCCATCTGCTTCCTCCTCTTCCTTCTCATTACCACTTCCTATTCCCCTTTTTCCAATCTCTCTCTCTCACCCTGTCCTCACCTGGCTTTCTACACTGTACTCATCACAGCCCCTCACCCCATCCAGTTTTCATCTCCACTTTCTTCTTCACCTTCCCATTCTGCACCAGCCCACCATCCTGTGCACCCAGGGAGGCTGCACTGAGACAGAAAAGACCTGAGCTTGCCCCACTCTGAAAACAGCTAAGCCCACTTAGACCTGGAAGTCTGAAGTGTACCACTACTGATGTGTCACCAGTAACCCAGCTTCTCCTTACGAGCATTTTTACTGAGGTTTGGCAGAGTAGGAAAGAAAACCAGTCACGTACCAGAAGACGAGAGGGAGAAGGAAAGAAACACCTCAACACAGTGAATGTGTGGGACTGATTACTACGGGTGCTGTTATTTCCTTGCAGCATATTCACCACTGGCATGAAGCACCTCTCCAAGTGAGCAGAAAACTCCTCCTGAGCCAGAGTGTCAACTGCAGTGAGTCAGTGGATGGCAGCCCCCAGGTCAGCTCCACGCTCCACTTCGGGGCTGAACGCCAAGGGCAGGCACTTGATGCAACCAATAAAAAAAGAATTAAGTTTCCTTCCCGTAGAAGAGGTAAAAAAAATAGTGAATGCATCACAAACCACTCAGTCCATTTCATTTTGCTTCCTCTCAGGCTCGTACCCAGTTCAAAGTTCAGCAGAAGTTAATGCTTCTCCAAATTACTTTGTTCTCAGATGCTGCAAAAAGTGTTTTGCACATTGCAGCTTTGGTTCAACCAATTACTGGGGCAAAGTAAATTCCCAGCATATAAAGCCTGAAGAAAACATTAGATCATCTAATGTGATATGTTTATCTATTACTTGTAAAATCCTTTATTTGAAGAGAAAGGAAGTCATTAGAAGACTGAAAAAAAAAACCCCAAAACATTTGTGGACAACAACGAAATAACACGGGGAAAAAATTGTTTCTTTAATTCTTTTACTTTTGAGTGTCCTCTATTACTAGACAGCAATGCTGTCACACACGGGAAGAGCAGGGCTCTGGGTTTTCCACCCCAACTTCACCCATTTCCACCCCATTTTCTGCCTCTGCGCACCCTCTGAGCCCACTGCCAAGGCACTCGCCGCACTGAACTAATGCTCTTCTAATTGCCAAGGATGATTAGCAGCATTTTCCACCCGAGACCCTTGCGTGCGCTGGAAGGGATTAAAGCTCAGCAACACTTTCCCACAGCCCGCATGGCATCCAGCAGACGAAGCAGCTTCGCTCATGGCAGTGGTATCAATGGAGAAGGTTCGTGAGGAGGGAGCCAACAGCAACAGCACCCACCGTGTCAAGACGCGCGCTGCCCTCGTGTTCCGTGAGGAGCACGTTGCATTACCCCTGCTGAAATGCTCAGGCTAAGAGAAAAGCTTCTGAGTACATGAATCTTTCAGGAAGAGTTACACTGAAGTGTAATGCCAAGGACCTGCCCTTCCACCAGGACACTGCCACCGAGGCGGTACAAGAAAGAGAAATCAGAGCAAATCAATAATCTCATCTCTCCGCTGCTACCGCGATTAAGTAATTCAGCAATCAGAATTCCTTTCTTTGAAACAAATACCAAACTACTGAAGTTGTGCCAATTTATTTATTTATTTTTTAAAAATCTTTCCATATTTACAAACCGTTCAGAACTCTCTTTAAAAGCAGCACCCAAGCACCAGCATTAAGAGAGGCACCACAAGCGACGGCCGACGCCAACCGCAACACGCTCCATACGCCTGTGATTTATCTGCCCAGTTAAGAGTCTGGGGACACAATCTGACACAGACTGAAGTGTTTGTTTGCACAACCCGAGTCCATCATAGAGCTGCTAAAATTGGACCGAGGATCCTGCCCCTTTGGGCCTCTGAACCGAAAGCGTGACGGGGTCAACAAGCACAGTTCAAACAATGGCAGCACGGCCACAACCTGGGGAGGGTTTTCCCCCTTTATAAAAGCATATTTCAAGTGTTTCGCAAGGCGAGATCCTTCAATAGCCAAGGCTGTTAAAAAACACTTGGCCTAAGAATCAGATCGGCTCAGAATCCTTTTGAACAAGAAGTTCAAGCTACAGAAATGCTCCGGTGTTTCCCTCTCCCGCAGAGGAAGTGATCTGCTGGGAGGAGCAGCGAGCATCCTCCCGGAGCCCGGCACCCCCAGCGCCTCGGCAGCGATTCCTCCACGGCAAAACTCAACCACAACTGTGAAATTGTCTTCACCCATTTATTTATTTATTTTTTTTTCCCCTTCTCGTCGTGCATTTTAACCTAGCAGTTATTTTAAGGTCCCAGAAGCAAGGGAGATGTGAACAACAGAAGCGTAAGCATCAGAACAATTCGGAAAGAAGGCTGGGAAAATCTGGGGTAAAAAATTAAATAAGTAAACAAATAGAATCAGAGGACTGATGCAGAGAGATACAGAATCGCTTCAGTGCGCCAATGAACCGAAGGGATGGGAGGACACGGGGGAGCCAGGCTGGAGACTTAAGAAAACGATGAGAAGTCTCAGAAAGGAAAGTTTGGGGGAGTTTTCCCCAAAACACCCCTCAGAGACAGTAGCTCGGGTACCCTAGAGCCCACCGAGGGCTGGGGACCAGAGCCAGGAAAGCCCAAACGCTGAAGCACAGTCAGCAAACCACAGCCACCCAACCCAAGCGCCTTCCTGACCAGCTCTGCTCATGACAGAGCCAGGCTCATTTTACCAGACGCTTCAGACCTCAAATGTGGGTGGGCATGTTACATTTTGTCTTCTTTTCCTTTAAAGTTCAGTTTAACAGAGACATGGGTTTCAGAGAGCTCGCTTTCCCTTCTGAAATTAAGACAGAAACCTAATAATCAGAACAGGAGAACTGGCACGTGGAGGCTGCACTCTGTGCTCAGCCCTTGGGACAGAATCACACAACTGGTGGGGGCTGGCAGGGCCCTCTGGAGCTGAT
>WTSP01000215.1:0-38929 GCA_025331215.1 Actenoides lindsayi | reverse complement strand
CCTTCCTTCCTTCCTTCCTCTTTCCAAGGATGCTCCTAGCACACTTCCACCTGCAGTGGAACCACAGCACCTGTCAAAACACCTCTCTCTCTGCTCCAGGGATGGCTTTGCCCATGACCAACAAGCAGGCACCGGCAATTCACAGTGCTGCTCGTCAAACCCCTCTTTGATAGCCACACCACGATGCCTGGCCCGTGCAAATGGGAACCTGCTAATTAATTAATTTTGCTGACAGCAGCAGAAGGGAGTAGAGGAGGGACTGCTGGCGGGAAGAAAGAAGCGTGTTTTCATTTCTGTGCAATGCAGAAGAGCTGCCCCTATCCAGAGAAGACAGCGCGGTCACTGCCAGGGAAGCAAGGGGGTGAGGAAGCAGGCCCGCGAGCTCAGCAGTGCTCACTTGTTGGTGTGCCACAGAGGTGCTGTGGCATCGCTCCATGCAGGGAACACATGCACAAATTTTCATGTGAATAGTTAAACCCCAAGCCTCCTCACTCTTCTCCAGCCTCCAAGCCTTCCACATGTTTCCTCTACAATTCCATTTCCAGTTCTCTCATTTCTTTCCACTCCCATTCTAGAGATGTTTTCATTCCTTTGGTAGAGAGCATCCTGGTGCTGAGACGGTGAGTTTATAAGGCAGAGGGCTGTAGCAAACACCTCCTGAAGCCCAGCCAGCGGTCCACGGCCCCCTTCCTCCCCTCCTCAAAGTTCACACGGTTTAGTATGCAAGCTTCCTGCCGCCTGCCCAGCCAGCTCGCTATTCACAGGCAAACCGCGCTCCTCCGCTTGGCTCCTGAAGAAGAATAAGTATAAAAAGCCCTGTAAGTCTTGCTGCTGAGCCAGCAGGAAACTCAAACTGCTCTGAGCATGGGAACCAAGAGAACTGCTGTGGCCAGCACAACAGGTATTGTTTGGGAGGAAATCCCGGCAGCAGACACAACTGCCTACGCACACACATATATAATAGATAGATATATATATGAATATGCTTAGTGAGGGTTTGGAAAAGGGGAAGTGTACAAAGAGGGAAGAATAGCTTCGCAGCTATATCCAAAAAAAGAACAAGAGAGCGGCTCGGCCAAGCTAAACAGCTGTTTCACTAGCCAAATAACTGACCCGTTGGCCATACATTTGAACCATGACGGACCTCAGGGTAAAGCGATGTCTTTGGTCTCTTGACCTTGATCTTTTGACAGGTTTTCCTACGTGCCTGTTTTTGTTTGCATCAGGAGTGAGCTTATGAGGCAAATCTCCTGTTTGTCCTATTTGCTGTGTTTTGATTTATGTCAGGGAGCAACTATTAAACTGCATTCCCTTTGAGGGAAAGGAGACCAGGAGATGGACTCCAGGAGAGCATCTCTTGTGCTCCAACCCCTAATGAGAGTCCAGTCCCTGGGAACCAGAGAAGAAGCAGTCTGATGTAAATGCCCTGACATACCAAGTCCCCAGCAGCAAACAGCCACCTCTGTGGATCTGCTTCCGCGGCACCACACCAACTGCTAACATAGGCACAGTCTGTCTGCAAATATGATAAATATGAGTGCAAAAAAGAAAAGGAAGAAGGAAAAGTTTGAATTATATAACTTATTTTTTCAACAAAAAGAGAGTAAAAGCTGTGGTAAAAGAGCTCACAAACCCCACATTCACAAAGAGTCGTAACATTTGAGTTTGACAACATTATGGTCTAGCAGTATCTGAATTACAAGTCTTACAGTCTTTCTTGATGGAAATGCTATAAGAAACAAACCTGAGAGCAACAGGTCATTCCACTGAACCATTGCACTGCCCTTGCAACTATCTCAAGAAGCAGCAGCTGTGAAAACCCCAGGTAAGCGAATGTGTGACCCCAAATCTCATGACCATAAAGAGATGGCCAGAAGAGCAAAACACATGCCTTGAAAAGTGATAAAACAAGCAGAATAAAAGTGCCAAAATTCAAGTCAACAGGAAGACATGCAAGTCACAGATCACCCTTATGCAACTCTCTGTATCTGAGGTCATTCCTTTCATTTGGTTAGACAATTTTGGGGTAGGAAACCTCAATGCACAGGCTTGTTTTGGATAAAGACCAAAAAGCAGTTTGGGAATGTGGCCGAAACAAGATGATTCTCCAGAGTCTGTAACACCAGTGGAAAATGTGGGTAAGAGCTTACCTCTGTTATTAGCAGCTTTCCTGTAATAGTTTTTTCTTGTGCTATATGGGAGCTCTGGGGCACTCAGGACTTCCGCAGTGCTCCTACCTCTGACAGTCCACTGCAGAGTCAAAAGCCTGCTGAAAGAGGGAGGATCTGAACTCTCACCTCCAGGACTCCCAAAAGAAAAGACTTCCAAAAATGAATGTATCTTAACATTATCTTAGCTGCCTTAATGATCCCAGCATGCAGATGCTGAGCAGCAATGAAGGCCTGGTGAGCTGTCAAGAGCCAAGCAGCAGGAAAGACAACTGGTTTGCACATAGATAGCTTGGGATGTTCAGAGCAGCCACATGGACTCAAGAATGGAAAATGTGATCAGTCCTTGGTGGCAGAAGGGACAGTCATGTGCAGGAGATTTTAGTGGGAGTGCAAAGCTCAGAGCTTCCCGTCAGCACTCCTCCCTACTACGTCCACCTGAAAGAAAACAAATCAGTGCCTCAAGGAGCAGCAAGCAGCCCCTCCCCTGTGCAGCTGCCCAGTTTCCAGCCTGCAGGGTGGTGACATGAAGCTCCTTTCCTTGCCCACCCTCACTCAAAGAGCACTTTGAGGAAAGGGAATTAAATTGCAGCATTGCATTCCTGTGCAGCAGATGGGCTGCATCATGAATGGCTCCTGCCCCACACAGCACTGCATGCACACTGCACTGCAGGGGCAGCTGCATGGCTTCCCCTTGCCCTTGCCTATGTGTAAGAGCATTGCTGGTCACAGGGAGCAAACAAGCAGCCCAGAGCCTCCCAGGTCTCTGTGAAATGAGAAGAAAACCACTAGTGCCGCTGCAAGTGCAATGGTCACTTGTCATCCATGGTGCCATCCATGTCATCATCCATGTCCTCCCCCATGAAGCACAGGGACTGATGGATCAGGACTGGTGGTGAGGCTGAAAAGAAGACCCACCTCCTCAGGGCTCAGAAGCAGAGGGGAAAGGGTGAAACCCCCTCAGCAGCAGGCTGCATGGGCTCTCAACACGCAGCCTTGGCACTGTGCCTCCACATTGACCAGGAAAATTTGGCCGCTGTTTCATAGAGCCCCATTCAGTCTCCCAGGCCCATTCAGCACATTGCTAGTGGGTGGAGTGCCAGCGAGGCAGACACCCATTAACAGACACCATCAGCACTGCACAGCCAGTCCTTCGCATTCACCACCCGCCAGGTGGGATATCTGTCAGCAGCTTCAGGGAGAAAGGCCCTGCATGTTTGCTGGTGGCTGTTACGAGAGCCCAGAGAGAAAAACAAAACTGTTAGCAAGACAACACTTGTAATTTGAAGGGAAACATTTCTTCCTCCATTAGTTATTTCCCATGCTATTCCTGGCAGTGACATTCACCGGGAAGGAAAGAAAATTCAGATTTGTTTTTATATCTTTTATCCAACTTCCTATACTAAAGTCTCTGGCTAAAATGAGTCACATTTATCAGCCATCGCATTATATTCTATTGTATCAGTGCTGCTACCTGCCTTGTCTTCCTCACCATTAGGGTTTGTTAGCATTAAACCAGTCAATTTGCAGCTATATTTAAAGATTACCTGCCTGAGTGGCAGTGCCCATAATACCCTTGTTTCATCTTTGGAAGTAATACCATGAGGATTACCTTTGAGACTGCTGGCCCTGGGCCAAAGGGAAATTATCCCATTTCTGTGCACAGAACTATTTGCCTGTTGCAGAGCAGGCATCACTTCTCCAACCACTTATGATGAAATCCCTTATGTGCACTGCTGGCCTTTTATGTACCCACTCACCCCCTCAGAGAGTTCCTAGCATTATCTCTGCTCCCTCCATGCAACAGAGCTACATGTTGAAATCAGGGCCTCTGAGAGGCAGAGAGCATTACCTGTCTGGGTGGGGGGTGACCCTCATGGTTCCTCAACAGCCATCAGCCCAGCTTCCCCTGACCAACAATTTTGAGGGTTGAGAATAAATTCCAACAGGGAAGTCTCAGAGACTCATGCCCTTCTGAGAGGACTTCCCAGTGAAGGCAGCGGGCTGGTCCTTGGTCTCTCATTTCACTCATGCTTGCTCTCTTCCTCTGCTTTTTGAGAACAGTATCATCTTTCCCATGAAAGGGGCACTTGCAAACCAGTTAGCTTCCAGAGATTTCTTTTTTAAATTTTTTTTAAATGCGTTCGGATTGCAGCAGTGGCATAAGTCTCCTGCCAGAACTGAAGCTGTGCTGTGCCAGCAGCTAAGTGACTGCCCAGAAAGAGTCCTAGTCCTCAGCTGCTTCCAGCCTAAAAGTGAAGCAGTCAAAAGGTTAAAAGAAAAATGGTGTATCAGAGGTTATAATATAACAACGTACCTGAGTTTGATCTTCATCCTACAGTGTGCCAAGGAATCCTAGTCAAAATGTAGGCATCTCACACAGACTGAACGTTTCTGACTCCCAAACAAATGCTGTTATGTGTCCTCCATTGCTAGGAGACATCTGATCTGCAGTGTGAGGATGGAACAAACGCTGGCTGCTGGCCTTGCAGAGGACCTGTTCCACCTCTGAACATGACAGCTGGGCCAGTGCAGAACATACAAACCTCTGTTTTAAGCAAAAAAACCCACCTTGGTGTGAAGGCAACTAACTTAATGCAAACTGCAAGTAGTGTGACGAACAGTGGGAGGTAAGGAAGGCTTAAGGATATTTCATAAAAGTAAGTTTATTTTGTTGACATCACCAGAAGAGGTCATAGTCTGGAAAAGGCAAAATATATCTTTGACAGACACTGTTCTTCCTAGTGCAGGTCTACTAGATTTTCTATGGCATGAGAAGTAATCACTGGGCTTGAGGTTGTATCACATGATTTTAGTTTAAGAAAAAGCACAAGAGCTTTCCAGTTTCAATATACATACTCAGGTCTCTAAATACATAAATAAACAAATAAGACACATGAAAATAAGTAAGATTTTTCTGTGAGTTAACTTCTGCTTTCATTACACCAACAGAGATCAGCATGGAATATTTTCAGTGGCTTATTCTCATCCTGAAATAATAGGTATGCATTAACAACCATGGTGAAATCATCTCTTGAGATTTCTACGTTTTGTTGATAGAGGAAAGGAGGCACACAGGCCCTCCCAAGCAAGCTCCTATTCATAGGTACAAACCTTTTTCCAGTGATGAATGAATCCTTTCAGAAATGCTAATATCAGCACTTGTACCAAGTGGCCAATATAAACAGTATCTGCTGGTTCATTATTCGTTTTGGATCCTTTGCCAGTTTACAGATCTTCAGAGTTAGTATGGAAATAGGCAGCTTTTTGTTGGAAAAGAGTGAAAATGCATTTCTGAACCAAAATCTACCAATGGGAATAGATGACAAAACAACTGCAAAAAAGGGCTTCCCTGTGAACCCGACCAGTGTGAGAGAGGAGAGACAGTAAGAAGATGGGGATTTATATACGTGGATCATATCTTACTGCTTACATTCCCCCAGGAGTTTTAGTACTATCTCTGAAGGCAGCAGCCCAAAATATGCTTTGATGTATCTTTCATCTAAAGCTATCTGTATTGATAAATTATGTTTGTGCGGTTGAAGCAGTGAACCAGAGAGAGGACTTTTGTTCCCCCCTTCTACCACAGGTTTTCAGGGTGTCCTTGGAGAAGCAATGGGAGTTCATGTGCCTCACCTGGGCCTCTCTCAGACAAGTAGAGGAGAGATCACTTCCCACAGAGCTGGCATGGAAGAAAGCTCTGTGCACTATGAGATCTACAGGTCCTATCATACTGAGTCCTCTTGAAACCAGTGAAAACAAATTGACACTGCTCAGATTCAAGCTGCCCTAAAATTAATCATAAGATTCATTAGGAAACAAATTCATCAGTTCAGAAATTACCATCAGCAATCTTCTTTTCTGGACTTACTGCACCCAGGGATGAGCCAAATAAAGGACTTTTTGAAAAGTCCTGATTCATTTCAGGGCAAAGCAACCAGCTTTGCTTTGATTGCAGGAGAATGTGACTTAAATTAGGCCAGATGACTTTGTCCTGAAGAGGACTACAGTTTCTCATATGACCCTTAGCACAGCCCAACTGTGGCTGGTGACCTCACTGGTTAAAGCCAGAGGACATTCAACTCTGCCCTAGGACATTTGCTCCAATAAAGAGAAAATAGACTGGATGGGTATGGAGTTGCCAGAAGAAACTGTTGAGAGCAGCAATAGAATTCCAGAAAAAAAAAAAAGATTTTCCTTAAATTACAAGGGATGATCATCTCTCATCTCGTGCACTCTTCTCCCCCAGGTAACTAAGCACTGCTGGATTAAGATGTGGGGGATGGAGGAGCAAGAAGCAATCTTTTTTGGTAAGGGAACATGTGCTGTGAATAACAGCTGCAAAGAGTCTCTCATGTATTGAAGTCATTATAATTCAGGGGTTTTCTTCCGAAAATCAGGCTTCAATGGGAAGCAAGTTTCACCCCTTCTAAAGGAACACTCTACTATAAGCTTGTTAAGCTTGGAAAGTGCTTTGGGAGCCCCTGGGATGAAAGGCGCTCTAGGAATGAAAGCTGATATTTACGATTATTGCTTGAAAGGAACAGAGAGGAACACTAATGTAAAATATGAATGGCTGCTGGTGCTAAAAAACATATTGTTGACTTGGTGCCAAAGAAGATAGTCCCAGCTCTCAAACCTGGATGACAAGGATTTAGGAGATGCAGGAGACTCCTGCAAATAACAGGAAAAAACCCAACCTGATATGCAGGGCAAATAGCTGTCTTGTGAGTTTTTCTTTTCTTCCTCCTACAGTGCAGGCCATATGATCTCTCTCACCCCAGCTCTGTCAGCCAAAATTGATGCCCATTAACCACAGTAAGTACCACTGGTTTGCAATCCTCTTAAAGGAGGAACCTACAGATCCCTTAGGATAGGAGGGGAGAAAAACATTCTTGGTAAGTGGCAAATGCTATGGATTGGCCTGAGTAGATTCGTATCTCGCCTCACTCAAAGGACTAAGAAGCAGAAGCACTCTAGGCTACTGTAAATTAAATCGCTCTATTTTAGAAAGCTATGAGAGAAGAGATTTGGGCTAACAGGTTCTGCTCCTGCAAACACTTACATGCATACTCTCAGCTTGCATAGATCTCTTCTGTTTGTTTTACACTGGGCATCTGGCCCCCTAATGTGATGCTCTACAGCTGCTAGAGAGAACATTTTTCCATCCAGAGCTGGTATTGAGACCCCTTTACCTTAGTCTCCCAGTCCTCCACATTTCCCTGAGAAGAGTCAAAAGAAAACCCCTTGAGAGAAAGAATTCTGCTTTTTCACTTTTTAAAAACAAGCTTGACAGTGAATCTCATGCATAAGAAACCTTCACAGCAAAACCCCACAGGATCTCAAGAAGTGGTTTGTTTTTTGGTTTTGGTGTTTTGTTTTTTGTTTTGTTTTATTTTTTAAATATAGCAGCGAACACAGTAGGCACCAGAGGCTGAATGCTAATACCATACACTTTTAACTTAGATATAAGGTGCAATTATATCTTTTCATGAGCAAGTGTGACTAGCCACTGTCATGAATTAACAAAAAGGGCTGCACTCTCCAATTCTCAGGCTCCAAATGATGATGGGAGACCTTTCAGGAGCATGCTTCAAGTAGACGTAGGTCAGTGGGCTAGAAGACTTGGAATGGCTCTAGGGACAGGGAATTCCCCAGTTAACATCCCACCCAGACTGGCATACTTCTGTGTCACTTGGGGCAAGCCTTGTAACCTCTCTGCAAGCCAGTGTCCCACCTTCTAATGTGACTCTGCCCCACATCAACCAGGAGAGCACTGTGACCATGCTCTCTGGGTCGCTGAAGGCCCAGCACTGCCCTGGCCTCGCCTCCGACTTTGGAGAAGCCCCATTTCACCGAATCAAAGCTAAGAGGACTTGCCTGTGCTAATGGCCCCTCGCC
This sequence comes from Actenoides lindsayi, assembly GCA_025331215.1. Classification (NCBI taxonomy): domain Eukaryota; kingdom Metazoa; phylum Chordata; class Aves; order Coraciiformes; family Alcedinidae; genus Actenoides; species Actenoides lindsayi. Next base: position 30,860 of record WTSP01000215.1, on the reverse strand, counting down.
AGTGTGCAGCTGCTGTGCTACTGGCATTCTGTAAGGGGGTAAGGGTCCCCTCTCAGCATGTGCTGATGGTGGTGGTGGCAGGAGCATTCTCCTGCAAGCTCCTCTCCATCAGCACGGCTTCCTCTTCCTGGCACAGCCAAATACTGATGGATCTGTATCAGAAATAACAGAAAATCCTTGGCCTTTTTTCCCCTTCCTTTTTTCCTTCCCTTCAGCTATTTAGGCCAACTCTGGCTAATCACACGTTCTAACTTACACTCACTCACTGCCATGGCAACCGCTTCAACATGCAGTTCATAGACTACCTCTGAGATGTACAGCCCCTTTGAGAAACACGTACACCTTGATGCTTCAAGAGAGGCATTAAGAGAGGAGAACTGTCATCTGCTACACTGACACATTTTTCTACAGTCATACCTCTGGCAGCATGAATCTCTCCTTTTAGCTCTGAATAGCTCATCACTTGTTCTGTCCCCATTCTCTCCCCTCAAAATAGGTCCTTTAAAAACTGACACAGATTTATGGAGATGAAAAAGAAAAGGTGTAGGAAGGGAAACGCATTTAGAAATTCCACTCACTGGCATCTAAATTCACCCTTGTAAGAATGCTGCAAAGCCTGCCCTGTTACTGCTTCGAAGAAAATTCCTGTTTTGTTCTCTTGCATCAGTGTGGAAAAGAAGAAAGCTTTGGGGGTATGCTTTCTGGTTTTCTTGAACCCTGGGAGAGAGATGGCAGCTAGTGAGTAAGGTAAGTGCTGCTCCTTCCTCCTCTGCAAAATGGCTTCTGTTCAGAAGTGCAACGGCCCCGCAACATGCAAAGCCAGGTCTGCATTCATCCAAGTGCAGAGAGCAAGATTTGAACAATGCTGAAAAAAGACCCATCATCTGGAACGTGCAGATGCATTTTTCCAGCAGCCACCTCTGAGAATCCTGCTGAAGATCTACCGTAGCTAGGTTTGCTTTTGACTAGTTGTGATGCCTGGCCCTGACACCCATCTGGCATAGGAAGGTGCTGCAGTGAGGTGCTACGCAGGTGCCTGCCATGATGGTTACAAACAGATCATTTATTCTGCTCACGCTTCACACGCTCTTCTCCCAGGCACAGTGAGAGGGGAGGCTCTGACTGCCAGCACCAGAGTGTAAAAAAAAACAACCCGTTTTTTGTTTCTTTCTGTAATTGTGGCTGCTTTATGGAAGAATCTGATTCCACATCTTGAATGTGGTCTTTTATGTGTTTATATGTGTAGGTTTCAGGTATGTATATAGCACATTTAGTGTCATGCTCATCCTTATTAGGTGTAATTACACTATCTGTCCCTTTCTTCCCATCTTTTTCTGTGGTTTTATCCCTGTTCATTGTCAGCTGGCCAGTAGTCACAACCATGATCTGCTCCCACTGCTACCACCTGCTTGCCATCAATAAGGAAAATGCTTCTATTACTGACCAAGAGAGGAGAAATTCAGATGCACCCACAAGCAAACAGATGTCAGCACACCCAAAATAACCCAGGTGGAACATTTGGTTTCAGTTTAAATGTACCACTCAGCCCCCTGGTACTAGCTGTGGGAAAGCACCCTCAAATACAGTTCTTCACAATGAAGTTCTCTCTAGGAACAAACTCTGAGAGACAAGAGCTGGGAGACCCTAAGGCAGGCAGATAAATCTGAGCCAGCAGGTAAATAATATAGTGCAGTCACCTTTGCCCTGTTATTTTAATGCACGCACATGCAGACACGCACACTGTTTCATAAGCCCTGCACACGCACTTCTCAATCAAGTATCATTTATATATCCTATCTTCCTCTGAAATTAAACCTCGGAGACTGCTGAAGTTCAGAAAAATGTCATGTGCTCAGAAAGGAACATCATGTAGAGTCTATCAAATCTCTGGAACCTCTTGTCTGTGTATAGACTGCTTGGGGGAACCGATCTTCAGCTGTCCTTTCTAATCTGCAACCTAAAGTCATGACAAAGTCTGGCAGGAGGAGAATATAGGACACGACTGACTGCTTTTATCCCATATATTTTAATGCCAATGCATTTCTGTAACTGTATAATAAGAATGGACAAAATTACGATAGGTCTGTGAACTAGGAATACCATCTTTATGGCACGTGTATACCATAAACCCAACGCTTCACTGAATCCAGTTTCTATAGACCACTGCAATGAGTTTGGACTTTCACTGGTAGCACACTCCATTTTCCCAGTGTATCCCATTCTCACTCCTCCATAGGCAAGGATGCACCCTTATCCCCATGTGAGCGAGGGCACAAAGTGACAGAGACTAGAAATGAAGCTGAAGGAGTCTTCTCTTTCTGATATCGAGCATCAGGTAACTTGCCTGACACCAGCCAGACTGGCAGCAATGAGAGCAGAAAATCAAGCCAGTGAATCAGGGCATGACTGGAGGAGCTCAACCATCCATCCCTTCAGCATTTAGTGTGGTCCCAGGTACAGTTTTGGCCCAGGCCAACCAGTGCTCTCCCAACACGTTCCCAAGCACAGTCCAGGAGTTAGCATGGGCCAGGACTGTTCCCAATAGGTAGTCTGTATGTGGCCACATGATTTTGGAGGGCAAGAGGATTTATGTGTCACACCATGGCCAGACAGTGTTACTCAGACACAAAGCAGAGCACAGCTCCTGTCCCTGCCCAGTTTATTAGCACAGGCATAGCCACATGCCACCCAGGCTTGTGCCTGGGGCTTTGGCCAGCAACACAACGTACCAGCCTGTTTTGATTAGGGCACATCTCTGAGCCAGCCATGCAAGTCCTCTCTTCTGCTTTGTTCTATTGCAAAGTCAAACTAATTTCAGCTACAGATGGCTTAAACCGTCACATCTGACACAGAAGAGGGTGAATGGAGAAGTGCTGATGCAGGCAGTGCCACCTCCCAGCTGGGATTTGAATCTGCCCCCAACAGCATCTCACTCTGCTTTGCTCCACCAGCCCAAAGACCAGATATGGTCACCTGTGCATACCTGAGTTGTAGAGAGGGAGGAAGATGGTGCCATGGTTGCCTGTTTCTCCACAGAAGGGCTTCACTTTGACTTCACACCACAGCAAGCAAAGAGGTGCCTCACTGGACTAGCATTACAGTAGCAGCAGCAGCCCAGCACCTGGCACATGTCTTCCACAGGACCCTCCTGCCTCAGTCCTAGCATGACAGCCCTCCCTTCACTGCTCCAGCCAAGCAGGGCCTCAGACTTGACCAAGGGGATGCCACAGGCCAGCCAAGGACTTTAATCACCGAAATGGGCAGTGCATGAAGATAGAATGGGCTCAAACCCAGGCTAAGCATATGCTACAGACATACCCTCAGCGAGTCGGGGGTACAGCTATGAAATGAAGATGGATGTCCTGAGGCTACTGGTCCTCCCTTCCTCTAGCCTTTAACCAAATCTTGCAATGGCAGGAGGGCAGCAGGATTCAGTTATTTTGTTTTCATTTGATAAAAATGAAAGGACGAGGGTGCCTGCATAGATGATCAGCTGCATTTTACCTCCTATGTTCTCTGACAGGGAAACCTGACCTCTCAAGAGGGTGCATTAGCAAGCACCCCACCTCAGAGGCAGCACCTCCATTCCTCCTCCACTGCCTGGGCAGCACAGCATCTTCTCTCCACGGTACTGAGCTGTTGGTTTACAGGCAGTGCAGAAACCTGTACTGTGCACTCTTCTAATTTCCTTGGAATCCAGTGTTAGGTGTTGTCTTACTTCCCAACCAGATGTGAAAGAGTTTGGGAAGGAAGTTGAAAGATGCTTCTTATATCTACTTAATAAACATTCAGGTCCTGTTATGTTCCAAAGGAGGGCACTGGCACAGAAGAGAGATCAGGATTGTTCCAATGGGGCAATTATTAGGTTTCCAAGCGGGTCAGCAGAGATTGCAGAGAAAGCAAACATTGCAAAAACCTTTTGCAATGCAAAACTCAACAAACCATTTGCAAATTGTTTGAGTTAAAGAAGAGAAATTGCTTGAATGGGTTTTGAACCCTATTTCTTCTCCCTAATAATGAGCATTTTCTTTTTTACAAGCGTGCTATTGGAACGAGAAGTCTCATAGTTTGGGGATATGTTCACACTGGGAACATTCACGTGACCTTTCAGATCACATTCCTCCTATTTATAAGAGTATTAGTCATCCACTTAGAGAGCAGAACTAATACCATGTTTGTTAAATGACTAAATGTGCACTATGAATAACTGGCGGTGGGTACTTAAAACCACAGTTATATCCAAGAGCACACAGAGAATCCACAGCTAGCACAGGCTTAGACAAAGCACAGATAATACTACTACACGTAAAATACATTTGAAAGACAGTTCACTCACGGGAAGAAAAGGCTACATTCATTGGACAGATTATTTTCCAGAGATAGTTCACTTAGTTATTTAGACATATAGGACAGCTGGCACGACTGCATGACAGCTGAAGACTTACATTTGAAAAAAGTCCAGGCAGAGCTGTAAGATGAAGAGGATGGAGCACAACTCTGCTGGAGCTTGGCCATTACACTACACAGAAAATGTCAGGAGTGTTGTACTACAAGTCTGCAACTTCATCACTGGCAAAACACGAGGTTTAGGAGCTCTGAGTAATACCTAAATTGTAAACTAACATGTTGCTCAACTTAGCTTTAGGGAAAGCACAACACAAACCATGTGCATTATTAGCCCCAACACGTTTGTGAGTCCCAGCCAACATGAGTAAAGTTTCCTCAGATCTCAGCAGTGCCTCCAGCAAACTACCAGAAGCAGTATCAGTTCCTGGGTCAGGAAAAAGGAGAATTCTTCCCAGGTGCTGAGGACTTCCCTGCTCTGCATGCAGTAATATCAGTGCTTTGGGAAGCATTCAGCAGGACAAGATAGATGTGGTCAGTGCACTCAAGATCATTCTGGTGAAACCATATGAGTGCACATACCTGGCAGAAGAAAATCTGGAGGAGAGGGAGAGTGAAGGACAAAAAGGTGGGTGGAACGGGAAGAAGGAAAGTATAGACAGCAGCATGAGAAAAAAAAAGATACAGCAGGCTATGTGCCCCTCTACAAAAGAAACACCAAAGCAGTCTGGGCTGTGTAAGCTCCATGTTTCTGACAGCAGGAAAAATGGAAGTGGGAACAGCAGTGCAAAGAATTTATGAGAGTTTTGAAGAATGACATGCAAATTACAGGCTGGAGCACTGAGAATTAAAGGACTTTGAGTTCCCACCTGCCCTTCACTTTAGCACTAAAGTCCAATGATGTGCTTCCACGCTGCACAGGATGGTGCTGGGAGGACACCGGGATGCCTGGCTGCACTACATTTTTGGACAAGCCCTGTTAGGGTGAGGATGGACGTTACCAGCAGGAGATGCCTGGCTGTAGTCCCATGGCAGCATCAGGGAGCTGCCTCTGCCAGCAACCCTCTCTCCTGTCGGCATGAGCAGAGGAAGACAAGCATCACGCCAGAGGCTGCAGCTGAAAGGTTTGGTGAGAAGGTGGCAGCTAAAGGTGCAAATATCACTTCCTCATTGCAGCTTCCATGAATGGCCCCACCTGCGCAATACAGAGGATGTTTTGAATGGCAGAGCACAGGCGGTGAATCATCTCATAATCACTGCTGGTGTGTCCCAGCCTCAGTGTATCATCCAGTCTTCCTTTGGGTCAAGTAATCATGTAAGTCTGAATCATCACCACACAGGTTTCTCCTAGCAGAGGCTGGCATGATCAGTAAGCAGAGCTAATCGGATGTGCTCTCACTGTTTCAGCCATGATCCAGGAGGGCCTGCAAGGCTGGTCCTTGCAGCTTTGCCGTACAGACCCTGGCAGCACGGAGGGTTCCCACAATCACGCAGTGTTGGGCAACGCACCAAAGTCCGGCTGCAAATTGTTAGCCATGTAAGTTATCAGTGTTGCCTTAAAAACTCCTCATGGGTCAAAGGGTTAGCACTTTCCTGGGCTAGAACAATGTCAATAGTGAGCCAAGGTGTCCAATTCACGGAATAAGTGAGGCTGGAAGATACATCAGGGGGTCATCTGGTCCAAAACCCCTAAAAAGCCAGGTGTGAATGTTCCCCTCCTTGTCCTCAGAGTCTGAGCCACCAACACAGAGGAAACAAATCCTGTGCAAGCCAAGGAGCACTCGTGCTGGTGGGCCCCAGCTGAGATCAAACAGCTAAGGAGGGAGCATGAAGGGAATATCCAACAGCATCAGGTGGTACCAAAGGACCACGGGAGAGACAAATTAAACTGAGGGAAAGACCAGCAAAACCAGCAGGAGACAGAGAGAGATGGCATGTTTGCTTCCTCTGCTGCAAAACTCGAGGCAGGGAGGGTGATGTGGAGGCATTTCCCTGTTCTCCCAGTTTGCTGCACGTGCACCAAAGCTCCTGCTATGCAAAGGAGCCACCTCCTGACACCAGGAGGCAAAGTAAGAGCCAAGTTTGACACACCTGGAAGAGGGAGGAGAGTCCTGGCTCCACCCTGCCTGCACAGTCCTTCCTTCCCGGGGACTTGAGAGGGGTGGAGGGAAGGGGGCAACCCTTATATCTCTCTAGGCCAGAGGGGGGAAGGACTCACCAGGTCTCACCCCCGCCCAGCCACTAATGTCAAATAATAATAGTATTTAGCACTTCCATAATTACCTTTGCGCTCTGATATCACAGGCACAGATGAATTGGAAGTCATTAAGATCATTATAATGAGCTTCAGTGGATCCTTTCAGTTGGAGGCATTATTTAGCCAGCCCTCATTCTCGTGGTTACATCTGAATAAGCACTCTGCATTGAGGTGAGGTTCACTGATGAGACACTTCGGCATAAGGGCAGTCTCCTACTTGCAAAGGCAGAATAAGTGTCATTATGCATCATGTTTCACCAGACTTCAAAATGCCAAGGAAGGTAAGTCAGGTTACAGCTGACTCCACCTTCAACTTGTAAGAGCTGCAAAACTCTTTTCGTGGACTGGCACTTGGGAAAGGTCTGCCATGACCTCCTGCACAAGGCAGCCATTTCTCAGCAGCTGCCAATCTGGAGGCCTTCAACTGTCAATACAAGAAGCCCCAAGAAGCCCTCACTGCAGGTGTTGATTCAGCAAGAATTATTACTAAAGCTGAGGGGGCAGAAGGCCAGCAGCTCCAGGAGCACCTTGCAGTGGGAACAGGAGAACTGTGCTGACCTAGTGAAGGTGCTAGCAAAGACCTGGGCTGCTGGCTTGAGCTCAGGCAGAGGGGCACGTGGATGCATGGCTAGGGTGGGCACTGCTGGGGCCAGTGAGTGGAACCATGTTCAGAGCCATCTGCAGAACAGAGACCTGCTGGTCCTGGGTCTGTTTTGAGCCTTGCTGAAGATTTCTTTGTTTGGCCTTTCAGTAAGAAGGAATTAAGTTTCCCTTTAATTGTGGTTACCTCAGTTCCTTGTTCATAAATGCAAATAAAGGCACTTAATTTCTCCCATTTCTGTTTGGGCTGTGAATCAACATCAAGGGCTTCTAGATGTACCTGTCTTCTTAATAATAAAAGTAATATGCTGGTTTTGTCATTGAAGGAGGAGGAAATGTAGGCACATGGAACAAACACTTGTATTGCAATTTCTTATGTTTAAAAAAAAGTACAAAAATATAGTAGTGGGTAATATTTTGACCAAGAGCAAAGGTAAAAATTACAGCACCTGATTCAGTGTAACAGAAAGGACTTAACAGAGTTGGCAACGTTTCAGCCTGCCTTCTCGGGAACTTGAATACAGGGATACATTAAGAGTAGCACAACATATCCAAAACACTACCTGAATGAAAATAAAGAGTTACTGTTGGGTGAAAGCATTCTTTTCAGCAGCAAGGAAACTCTTCTGGCAAGGCATGAGCACAAACTTATGTTTATTTCTTGGTGTTCAGTTACTGTCAACATTACAAATAAACCCAACCAAGGCAGAGAATCTCACCCTGTGCTGCCAGTCTCAAATACAGCTAAAACGCTCCTCTAACGTGTTTGTGACCTAACGGTTCAATCCATCCTCCAGGAACAGGTAAAAACACAAGAATTGGACAAGACCCAAACAGGCTTCAGCGCAGTTTAGAAAAGCAGTTAAGACACAAGGCTGCTTCTCTACCTCAAGACAAACTAACTGGCTGTTACAAAAAACACTGAGGAGCAGTGACATTTCCTGAGCTCTGGCTGTATCTGCAGTGGAAAGGAGTTTCCCATGCCGTTTCCTTAATTAGCACAAATATGCTGACAACCTTCTCCATGATGAATTCAAGCCATAGGCCACTAAAAAGTTGATCTATCTACACATCCAAATCTACCACATGCTGAGCCAACATGTTTCAATGCAGTAATCAGTACCCAGATTATAACATGACTTTGTCATGCATCCAGTTGCTGAAACAGACTTTGATGTCCCAATACGAAACCTATTTGTCCTGCTGTCAGCAAATAGGAGAAGTGCCAATATATACATTTGATGGTTTGTAAGTGCTGGGATTGTGTGCTGGCATTTATTGGCTCATTTTGATCACTACATGAATTTATAAATACGACCCAGTTGAATCAGCGAAATAACATGATCCAAAGGCCAGACACTAAGCTTGTTTAATCTGAAATAAACAGGGAATATTTCCCTTGGCAACCAGTAATTTACTCTGGTTTCACCATGGAGTTATCAAGGCCACAGTTATCTCTTTACGTAGTTTGATCTGAGTTTAGTCCTTGTCAACAGGACGTGTTATACTATGATCATGCGGCAGTCGAACAGAAAAGACAGCATGCCAATACAGTAAATACTGTAGTGCCAGCCCTAGGGAAAAGTTTAGCAACCTTATGACAGGTAGGGTTTAAGCGTGTGAACCCGAACCTTGTTCCTCAGACAATTTTTGCTTTGTTGGTAATGCAGCTGGCAGGACTAGCTCTAAAAGCAATTTATGCCTGGCCAGCTCATAGCTAATTCTGAGTGAAAGCTATGACAGCTAAGCTGTTTCCTCCCGGCCAAGGCAGCCAATTTTCTGTGACTGGTTCAGTAAGGTTGCTGCCTGCTGTGCGGACAGGACGCTGCAATGTGCTGGTGTGACTGGTCTGACCCCTCCTCCCACATTTCAGCTGTCCCTACAGTAGCACATCCCATGGGCTGTTGCTTTTGGTAAGTGTCTTCCAGGAATTCACCTCCATCGTTACTGGTCTGTGGCGTCACTCCCCGCATTTTCCCAGAATCACTTGGCACCGACGTGGCCGGACAGCATGGCAGGTAGCCCTGCCAGCATAGCTGCTGCCTGGAAAATCTGCCCTGTGGACATAAGCTGAGCATCTCGCCGGTTACCCGCTATAACTCTTTGCTGGATACAAGGTCACAGTTGTGAGAGTAGCAAGAACATGTCTTTGATGACATTGACATAAATTACCTGTAGTTTCTTGGAAAAAAAAACCAAAACGCAGAAAGTGATGCTCCATGAAGAACAAATTAGATCCCATTTTGTGTGCCTTCACCTGTAGAGAAGGGTTTGAATGTCACTGAATCCTGCGCCTGAGACTGTCACCAGGCCCAAAATGAACAAAACCAGGCTGACAGCTACATTCATAACTTTCCTGTTGAGCTGTTTTCTTTCCTGAATTTTATTTTGGTCCATTTATTTATTCATTTCAATAATTGTCCTTCAGTAGCACAGAGCAGCTTTAAGACACAAATACACTGTCATCAGACACCTCAAATTTTCCTTAGGCACTGTAAAGTAAAATCACGTCCTCAATTATCAAGACTGCTCAGAGCTCCTCCTGAGCTTGTGGAGCCAAAGGAAAAACTAAGCAGAGGGCCAGTCCTGAGATGTCCTGAGAACTTGCAACTGGCCTGAGATACAGGCAGCCGAACCCTTGCAGGGGCAGCTGGACACTTCAGTGGTAACGTAGGAAAGGCGACAGCGGTCCCTGCCTGCTTGCAGAAAGACAAGAAACAGCAAAGATGCTTCCTCCTACTCAGACTGCACCCTGAACCCATGTTGATGTTAAACAGCCTGACTCTCCCAGGGAGAAGGGGAGGGATGGAGTGAAAGTTAAGTCTGGCCTTCCTGGAAGAATGGAGTTATTGATGCTCTGCTGGGCTGAAACCTGAAACCACCGACACTCTGGGCCTAGGGAGAGGGAATTACCAAACCAAGCCCGTCCTGAATCGGTAATGCAAACTGAGCCTCACACAGCTTCCTCTTCCTAAACCCATTCCTTCGCTCTGAAAGACACTTTGCATGTTTTAATAAAACAGAAGCAGCAATCTAGACACCAAGAAAGCTTTGCCAGCGCCAGGCTGTGTGTCAGCACAAGACAGAGGAATGTGAAGCGGACAAAGTGCGGGTAGGCAACTCTTTCAGGAAGGCTTCCCCTGGGCTCCCCATTGTGCTCAAGCAGTGGCAAAAATTATCCACCCAAAGACTGACACACCTTTGCCTCCCACCGACTTCAATATAAAACTAATATTGGGAGAACAGAACCCCATGAGCCTGGCCTCATTTATATCACGTTATACATGCGGTTGCCTCCTTGGGAAATATGCCATCTTTACATAGGTGTTCCCAAGATCAAACCTGGCTTCATCGGCACCTCTGAGAGCCCACTTCACCGATAAAAGGCCAACCTCAGCATGGTTAGAAATCTGGTTTTACTCTCCCCCAGTTATTTTCCGTTGAAGATATAGCTTAAGAAGGTCACAAACGGGAAAGTAAAGGCAGCTTGAAGCCTGCAGGCCCTTCACTAAACACATGAACAAGCACCATGCAAACTTTCCCTACAGTTTCACAGCTGCTGGGCCCTGACCAGGAGGTACCACCAACGCAAGGGAAAGTTTCCATGGTCCTGTTTCTCTGGAGGGTTTCTACTGCACTGCTACAGCTGCGCTGCTAGTTTAGGATGTCAAAGTCCTCTCTGCTAGAAATAAGACCACCTCTCTTGGCTTGAGCTGGCATTGGTTTCTTCCTGTTTTCTAGCCCTTGCCATGACAACTTAAAAGATGTTTTGGCCTATGCCTTGTTTACCAACTCAGAAAAAAAACCAGGTTTTAGTTTGCTGTCCAAAGGCCAACAAGCCTGACCCCCGTCATTAGCTGTCCAGGTGATTCGCTGAAGAAAAGTGCTAAAACAGAAAATGCCCAAAACCAATGGCTTGAATGGAGTCTTGCCCCATTCCTCACCCCACAGATGGTGCTGTGACCAGTGAGCATATCACAGCACACTACACAGGAGAAATTTTTTTCATCCCAGACATTGTAAAACACTGTACTATGGCACAAGCTGGAGCAAGGATGTGGTTCAGAAGTCCCAGACAGCCTTGAAGGCAGGATTACTCATTTATTTATCACAAAACTCAGATGAAGTTGTGCTACTTATATTGCTATAGGGCAAGGAGGGGAGAGACACTTTTTACATTTCCAGGAGACTTGTTTCAGCAACTAATGACATATGGGGACAGGATTCTCCAAAATTCCCTTAGCACAAGAATACAAAATCTTCTTTGCCCATATATCATTATTTCGCTAGCCACCGAGTCAGGTACAATTTAAAGCCCTAGGCTTCAAACGCTTTTTGGCTAGCTCTCAGCATTGCCTTCTGTCCTGCCACAGGGAAAAAGTCCCTCACTTTGAGATATCATTTTCCATCAGATGGCTGAGATGGCTCTGCCCTTCCCCTCAATATTAGGTGTGTCTACAGCCAGGGTTCTGAATTGACAGGATCTAAAAGAAATAAGTAGCTTACACAGCTGGAATTAGATAGACATAATGGAAATAAACACCAGCTCAATATTTGACAAGTTTCTGTGCACTGTTCCACTTGTGTCTACTACCCCACAGGTGCCCTACAAGCTCAGGATGCTTCAGCTGACTTGTTTTTTCATGCCACCCTCGCAAGATTCTAAAAGCATCTCTCCTTTTGATCACATGGCAGCAGGTACTGACTTGCTTACACACACAGCAGTGTTACTAATGACTGCGCTAAATACATGCTGCACAGGTGAGCCCTGCAATATTGTCTGTGGCTGTAGAGCCATCATCCCACCCACACTGTCACGTTTTTCTCAGCGTAACCCCAGGTACGGTCCTACGCAATGCCTGGCTACTTTCAGATGAAAGCCTGCTCTTCCTCTCCTCCACCCCTCTGAGCTCAGCGATCAGGAATACAGAGGAAAACTTTTGGCCGTTTGTGCTCGGGATGAGCAAGCAATCAGCCCACACTGTCCAGCAGCATGAGCACCAGGTTACATGAGGACGTGCCAATGGAGCCCACATACCACTGCTGGGTTACGAGCACTTCAGATCTGACTGACTCTGCTCAGGAGACTGAACTATAAACAGCACTTTTCTGGGAGGAGCAGCTCCCATCCAAATACTCCCCCATCTTAGTCACAGGTTAAAATAAATAAATAAACAAAGCTGTATTAATCTCCTTGTTGGCCCATTTGCAGCCATGTGACTGGTGTCAGCCTTCACCTCAAGGTGAAATATGGACCCAAAGTCTGGGTCCTGGCTTCACAGTGCTCCAATGGCACAGGCAGGATGGGCAGCAGCCCCTAACTGGGATGGTGTGGACTTCGGCTTGCGGTATAAGGGACAACCCCCTGGCAGTGAGCGGAGCCCAGCTGCACACCACCTGCTCCCAGCTCCATCTCATTACATAAGGGAAATATTGAAGGGGCCAGGACACATTTAACCCAGAAATCCTCACGTGACCATGGGGATCCAAAGTGAAGCAGATCAGACCTGGATCTGCTTTCCATCCCATGCAGAGCTACATCTGGGAAGAAAAGCAAATAGGGGCCACCACACAGTGGAGGCCCAAGGAGGACAAAGAGGCCCAGGGAACAGGACTAAGGCAGTAGTTGCCTCTTGCCCTGTCCTTTGGTAAGTGAGAATAGCTGTGATGGGAGCCAAGAGGGCACAGTGGGGCAGGATCAGTTTAGACTTTCTCTGTTTCTTGTCCTCCTTCCCACAGCATCTGCTGCTGATCCCTGTCAGAGGCAGGATAAAGAGCTAAGTGGACCTCGCATCTGGTGCAGCACAGCCATTTGTATTCCCCTGCCTTGCGGGTGGTGAGTCTGGCCAAAGTTCCTCTGTGTGTGCACGAAAGACAATCCCAGCATTAAATATATTCCTCCTTTTTATCTAAACTAGAAATAGCTCCTCAGCCAACAACATCACCAGGCTATGTTAAAACATCTAAGTATAATCAGGAATGCAGCTGGAGGTCTAAGCATGGTGTGAGCAACCACGAGCATACATTTTAAGAGTAACTATCTCAATGGGCTCTGAGAGCTACGTACAGTATATCTGCCTCTTGCTAATTGTATTTACTGGTGGTGGTTGTGTTTTATTTTGAAGCTGAAGATGAGTCAGAAAAAGAAAAAAAAAGTCCTTTATTGTTGTGGAAGCAGAAGGATGTCTCCTGAGGGTGTATGTAATGCACTACTGTCACGGCATGACAATGGAAAAACTGACTGCTGAGCCAACCAAACCCCCATAAATACCTAATGATATCTCTCCTGGCCCAGATTTTCTACAAGTTGGTGCCTGAACTGCATACAAAATGACAATCGATATGAAAGGATCTCTCTTTTCAACAGAGCCAGAATTTAAGAGCCCAGCTGAGCATTATATTCCAGTTCATACAAAGAGATCCTTTTAAAGGCCTGTCACAATAACTTCAAGGTGGTGATCCAGCAAAAAAACTACTCGGTCTCTCCTCACCCTCTCCCCCATGCCTCCTACCATTAGCACAAAGAAAAGCTGGCTTCAGCGAACAGGCATATTTATTAGTTACAATATGGTGACACAAACAATGCGTGGTTAGGGACGTTATTGGGAATGCATTCACATGGGACAAGAACAAGATTTTCTTCCTTTTCTTCTTCTCCTCCTCCTCCTGGCTTGGGTAGCTCCACCGCCTCGTGTACTTGGCTGAGGAGGCAGTGGTGCCAAGCACCTGGCCCAGTTACAGGTATGTGCGCACAAGCACAGGGAGCCCGTTGTGAGAAAACCCGGCCTTAGCAAATTTCTCTGGCTGTAAGCCAGACTCTGTGCGTTGGGCAAGTGACTCTCCCTGGCCGTGGTTACATCAGTCACCACCACCTCCCTCAATGTCATGGCACGGGAAGCAGCTGCCAGAGCAGAGAGAGAGAGAGGCAGTCGCTGGGTTTTGAAACTGGCTGTCCAAAAAACATTACAACACTCTTGCCGGTTTCCAGTGGGTTTGCTCAGTTCCTCCCTTCCCGTGAAGACCACACAGGCTTCGCGAGGGCGTTTCGCCCTGCCGCAGAAAGGCGGTCTCTGGGGCCCGCCGCTCCTGGCAGCCGCTCTGCAGCAGTGTGATTCCCCCGACTTCCTCCAGACACTCTCCCAGTTTACACTGAGGGCCAGAACCAAACGCAAAAGCTCATATTTAGGGGAAAAAACATTGGTGGGGGTTTTTTTTTGGTTCTTTTTTTTCCAAAGGGAGATTCTCCGTGCCGTGATGCTCTGCTCCCGGGACAAGGGGGAGGTAGGACTGACTGAGGAGCCCCTCACAGCTCCACTCCCTCCTCTCACCTGCCTCTCCTCTGCCTGCTCCGGTCCCTCATGCCCTGCCAGACTCATATCCCCTTGGTACAGAGGCTGCCCAAGGCAGCCCTGGTGGGAGACCCGTACTCTCTGCCCGCTCACACCACCAGTTCACAGGAGCCTAGGCCGGGAGGAGCCCCAGGGCTGCGTGTCACACCTGGGGGAAGGCAAGCGGGACCACCACTGCCAGCAGGGCCCACAGCCAGGTCCCGCTCTCAGCTACTGCCCCAGGGTAAATTTTAGAGCAGTGACCAGGGGTTTGTTCTGTGTGAGAGGACAGAGCAGACACAGGATGGCACTTCAAGAGAACCATATGAGGCCCAGTGTAAGCACAATCACCTTATAAAAAAGAGCAAAACTGGCAAACAAAAATATTGCTCCTGGCATGTGAGTACTTCCATATTGATTCAACACTTAAAAAGGCACTGAAGAGAGGATGCCCTTTCTTCAAAACCCTCCAGCGAATTCACTTTTGTTCTTGGCAAGATGCTGTCTCCTCCCTCCTCAGATCCTTCACCCTGATGACAGCAGCACCTTCCTACAATGGTGTCTCAGTCCTCCACTGCCAGACCCCACTGGCCTTTGTGCTGCCTCCCCTTGCCCTCTCCTCTGCTCCACCTCCTGCTTAAAGTCCTTCTACAGGAGGAGCTGAAATTTCTGCAACAGCCATCCTGCAACACAAGCCACCATGATCCCGACTACCCTAGCAAAAGCAGGGAGAAACGCCTGCTGAAGTCAGCAGGGAAGCCTGAGAGGGCAGCGCGGCCGGGCTCATGCTGCGGACCTGCCCCCTCAGCCCTGCCTTTCTTGGGACAAGAGCCCATGCAGGTTTGCAAGCCGGCCAGATCAGGGTAGCTTTTCTCCAGTCAGAGGCTCTGGAAGGACTATTTGGCTGCAACGTATCATATGACTTTGTTCTTAGAGTTACATTTTAACCGAGAAAGTTTAACAAGTATGACTTATGGGCTTCTAAAATTGGCAGCAGAAAAATGAGCTGAGGAAGTCATGGAAAAAAACCGCAAGTGAGGCCATTCCATGTTATGCACAATTTCTGGGCTCTTTTTCCAATCTTCTGTTTTTTTGGATGGTGGAAAATATTTTCCAGCTACACAGGCCTGGCCTCACTGAGCACGTATTTATGCCAAGTTTATAAAAAGCAGCTGCAGACAGGGTTGAATGAAAGGATTACACTGCTGTCTGTCTTCCAGAAGGTGCTTCAGTTCACACCCTGTCCCACAGAGCAAGGCTCGTTTCTCAAATCTCCATGAATGTATGTAAAGAGGGACAAAATCTGAACCACAAAATACAAACAGCTATGGCTGAGCAGCCGAGTGGGCATGCAGGTGTGTATGTCTAGCTAGCTGGCTAGCCAGCCGCGGTTCCTAGCCACTGCTTACGCTGCCTTTTAGCACTTGAAGCTTACCACCGTACCTCCAATGTCTCCCCACCCTACAGCCTGGTCCATCTTTCATGAATACAGCGATGGGGAGAGGGCTTTCAGGGGCGAAATCCTGGTCTCAGAGTACCTCTGCTGCCTGCTTCACGTATACCTGCTCTCCAGCTGTTCCCACTGAAATTCAGGCTTCACCAACCTCACGTACTCTCAAGCTGCCAGGCTTTAAGGCTAGAAGGGATCGTTGTAAGCATGCAGTCTGACCTCCTTCACAGCACACTGCTGCTGAATTTCAATCAGGAACCCAGGCGGCAGAGGCATAACCTTAATTTTCAGCCGTGTCTTGTCACAGCCTTGGCCTGATACACTAGGCACAAGAGGAGAGTCACAAATAATTCTTCACTCTCCTACACAGAACAGCTACAGGGGTTGCAGGGAGGATACAAACTGAAAGTAAATGGATATAAAAAGGCAAGGTAGGTGGTAAGCTGCAGATCTTACATTACAGATCTGTACCCTGCTGTTTTTGCAGTCAAGTATCTTAGAATAACAGTACTGAGAACGACAGTGTTACATCAGGAATATCGGTCAAGACAATATTTCCTGGCAATTGTTTGAGAAATGCTTTTCTCACAGCTAATTGCTCCCAAGAGGCTGTGTTTTCTCTGTTTTTAGAAGGAGAGCGATTAAGAAAGAAGGTTTTTAAACCTTTGCACCCCTGTGTGGGACAAAGAACTGGGGGGGGGGGGGAGAAAAGAAAAAGGCACAACAGCTGTAATGTTCTATGAAACGATTTTGTTCTGTTCTCTTGCCGAGGTGGTGGGTGCAATCACCAGTTTGGCAGAGATAAATACAGAAAAAGCGAGACATTTTACAGGAAGGAAAAGGGAAGTCCCAGCTGCAGGAGTACCACATTGCCATCTAGTGGCACCGACTCTGAGAAGCCAGAACACATGGGGTTCTGCAGGCTCTCCGTGCCTGCCATCCCCTCGCCAGTGCCTGTCTCTGGGCAGCAGGCAGCTACCTGAACACGGGGCTCAGTTGCCCTTCATTGCTTTCCAACCAAGCCTGACAACTGCAAAACCGCTTAGTCTATAATCTATAGGTGTAGGGAAGCAAGGGGAAAAAAATTCCATCAAAAGAAAGTTGACAAGCTCGGCTTTGCTGGGAAAAGCTGGTGTTTACACTGAGGCCCGCAGATTCCCATCTTTCAGTGCTGCAGCACACAAAGCTGCCGCAGCCTCGGCATGTTCAGCAATTGTCATATGGACGTCTACAGCAAAATGATGGGCTGGCAGGAGCAGCGAGCACTACCTTGTCCCAAGGAGACAAGCCTGAATCTAGAGCTGATGTCCAGTGGTGTCGGACCAAACGCCACAGTACTTGTGTGCCCAGATGCTATATGCAGTACCACCCCCGAAAATTTAAATCTGCTATGTCCCTCTGTGATGACACATTTCCTTTGTATTCTGGAAAGAATATAAGTGTTAACTGTTCAATATTGGGGGGTGGGGGAAGGAAAAAAAAGCACAGAATGCTAAGCCCCTTAGACTGCAAAAGGCAGGCACTCTACTTTTGGAAGACACCCAGCAAAGGGCATTGAATGAATTATTTTGTATGACCTTCACACAGCGAGTTAAAAAGAAAAAAGAGCTTCAGTGTACATGAATTCTGATGTTCACTGAAAGATGCTGAAGTGGAAGGTCTGGCTGCAGCAGACTTCTATTTAGCCAGTAACAAAAATACAGTGCCTAAACTCTGTCAGAAGAGACCATCATTTTTGGAAGCAATGGAAGAAGCCTTGCATCAGGCATCCCGAGACTGCCCACATGGCTCTGCCTCATGTCAAAGTGCTTTCTGTTCTTGTACTTCCCACTGGAAATAAATGACCACTCTCACACCTTGTGGGCAATGAAAGACGAGTATCAGCAGACTGCATTTGGCCCTGGTTCAGAGGACGGTATGTCTAGCTAATCATTAGCTCCTTGTCTTTGGTCTCTGAGTCCTGTGAAGAACACAGCCGTACTACGTGTGCCCTGAACAGTTGTGTCAACAAGAGTGATATTCTGATACTTCTTTGGTATCAGTAAAAATAAAGTGGTCTTCCAAAAAGAAAGGGAAATGCAGTTAAATTCCCCAAAATGAAGATAACCTATGCTGCTCCAGTTAATCGGTCTTACAGCGGCATTTCTTCAAAAGCCTGAAGTCATGACTTCTACAAACACCTTGGTGACTATGAATACTACGATGACCTACAAATACTTTGAATTTACAAAGTCCCAGATGCATCAACCAACAACAAAGCTTGTGTTGTCACACCCTGAGACTAAGCACACAACACCAGCAACATTACCAGGAGCTGGGGAAACCTTGAACAGTAAGATTTTAAAAAAAAAAAAAAAAAAAAAAGGCCATGAAGGATCCTGAGTCTGAGCCATTGCTGGTTCTGTCAGACTGAAACGTTTCTTTTTTTTCTTTAAAATCAGGGTGAGATGACTGGTTTTGTTGAAAATGTGCTGCCCAAGGTAAGACACATCCAGCTGTGAAAAGATCTACAGTCTAACGACAAATACTATCAGGCCTGCTGAAAAATTCAGATGGCAATCCAGCAGAGAAAACACTGCTCCTGACCTTGGCAGAGTCTCATAACAAGTACCATCCTGGAAACAACCAAAATGAAGAGACGAATTCTATGCAGGAGCCAATTGTTTTCCTCGCTTCACATTTTACAACAAAAAGCATGGGAAAGCTCTGCCCCAGTGCCAATACATCCCATCCCAGGGTCTCTATGCCCTTTAGAAAACCAATCTATCACCACTTACTTCCATGGTTGCCCAGAGAAGCCAAGGTGCCCATGTGGTTAGCTCAAGCTCCCACTAAGAACCAGACAGTCTGATGGTTCTTGATGGTGGAAGGACACACCAGTCTGATCAGACGACCTTCTGGATATAACAGCTACCATGTAGCCAGCTCCTTCCAAGCACATAGTCCTCTCCTTGTGAGAAACTTGACTCCAAAGCAGCAAAGGGAGGATAGAGATACCATGGTCAGCAGATAAGATCTGCTCTAGCCACAAGGATTTTGAGCATCAGAAGCAAGCTTTAGATGGTTGCATTGTTTTTAAAGATGGGTCAACTGTCCAAAACTGACTACGACTGTCTTTTAGTGAAGTACTTCTCCAGTTTTCAACCATTTTATCAGGTTGTCATGTATTCACAGTTTGCAATCCAACATCTAGGATGGACGCTGACTCACTGCACTGCTTTCTAAGTTGGTTTTGCCTTAGTTATGCCTGCTTAAGACCTACATCCCAGCTTTTGTATTTGCATGATGGTGTCACTGAATTTCAAGCACTGTGGTGTAGGCTGATGACTAAGTTTTGACAGAACAGTCAAGAGTTCCTTTTAAAGTTGCTATCAAACAGCAAGCCAAGGATTTCTGAGGGACTGCTTCTTACAATGCAGAAGCCACTTACCAACTGCAGGACCGACAGCAATGTAATTATAACCCAGTGCTCAACAGTTCATCATACTTGATTTCAGTTTGGGGAAGGTTGGGGTGGTTGTGCTTCAAACCCTTGCAGTTACAGAGTGTCTTTAATAGTTTTGTTTTTTCTTTTGGTAGATTTTATTATTTATAAGCAGGTTTATGGTTGGTTGAGGTCTGATTTTTCCTGGTGATACCAGTAACTACCACTGATTAGCCAACCAGTCTAAAAATAATGTGATGTAGAAAAGGAGCAAGCTTTTGAGCTTCATACGTAATTCAGATAAACAATCCACCCACCCAGTAACTACCAAAACAATCATACTATCCTAAACCTTACCTTCTCCCTTCCCGTGTCACTGTCCCAATGTCCTGCTCTTGACTGCTTAGGTTTCCATGAGGAAAGGACCATGCAGAGTAAGTTACAGGATCAGGACCGCAGGCTGTGAGCTTGCAGAAGCAGAGACTTCGTCTTGACAGATTCTTCAGAGTGCCACACACATCTCTGCTGATACAGAAGTAATAATAATAATTTCATGCTAAGAATTCTGCCAGTGCCAATGGCCAGTAGAAACATCCCTACAGAGAAGCAAAAAAGGGCCCTTAGTTCTGTCAGATAATTTCTATCCTAAGCCAAGGGGCCTGATGTTAAAACTCAGAACTTTAGATGGAGAGATAAAAGCAAATGAAATGAAAATCAAATAGCAGCTCCTCATGGTTATGCAAATTCAGTTGAGTGTCATTATGGCAACACCTGAACTACAAGAACTCAATAAAAACAGAGGCTGCAACCCAGGGTCAGATAGGGCTTCTCTGCCTTATGTAGGCAAAAATTTCTACCTCCTTAATTCTAGGAGCTGGTATAGTCTTCACTGCAGTAACTGACAGGACCAAGCAATTACATTATACCAGGTCAATGTGTGGTGAAGGTAAATTTCCATCAAAACCAGACTGTTCCCACCAATGAGATACTGCTATGAATTGATTAGGCACATATTATCAATTAAAACCACCAGAGGAGAGTTTGTCAAAGAACATGCTTGCTCAAGAATCCCTTTTCTCCATTTCTCCATTTAATTAGTCGTTGTATTATAATTAACAAATTCATGCAATAATCATTGTCATTTAATCATCAAAGTTGCACGTACATTCCTTCTCATTAAATAATATTAAATACAACAGAAGATGTTAGCCAGGTTGTTCCAGAGCTCCAGGAAATGCTCTTTTACATGCATGCCAAAAACAGGCAAAGATTGGTTTGTCACAGCAAATTACTGTATCTTCCAGGCTATCTTATAGTGTGTAACGTATCCAGATTGACCTAAGGAAGGAGGAGAAGCATGGTTTGCAGAGACAATGTATTTTATTAAACAGCTCTCTCCCCCTAGATATTTGCCATGTTTTCAGCAGTTTTTGAAGAAATTATTACTGAGAAGTTGAATGTTTGGAAAAATGCTGATGGACAGGTACAAGGACGGAAAACTTCCATTTATTTATATGGCATAAACATACACCTTCCTCCTGCAAACACAGACCAGGAAGCAGAAAAAACAAAGGAACTGAGGTGCAGGAGTAGCTAAGATTTGGTCTCCAGACAGGGTGCCACTACAGTATCAACAGGCGTGTTAGAGACCCTACCAGCTCACTTCATGTCAGCTACAGGATTGTAACAGGGCGAGCAGATTTTGCCACCTTAAGGTGAAATTCAACCAGCAGCGAAACTGCGTCCTATTACCACCCTGTAACACCTTGCCCTCTTGTGGGTTTTTTGGTTGGACCTCTTCAGACAGGCTGTCACAGCCAGAGTCCAACTCTAAGCAGAGTCTCAAGATGCAGATTTCTCTTCCATCCCTACTGCAGTTAACAGGTGCTCTCCTTTCATTCCAGCTAGCAAAGCTTATCCAGAAAAATCACAGCTGGGCAGGGGAAAGCTCTTCTCTCGCATGCCTGGAAACAAAATTCAGTTGCATTTCGTTGCACAGTTTAATTCGTACAACACAGCTGGATTATCTATGTACCTGGCTTGTGTTGAGGGATGGAGAGAGAGAAAAGGGAAATCCTTCTAGTCGTGTCATCGCAACAAACCAAACACACAAGACTGAAATAGCCCAAATCAGGTATCAGTAGAAACATGCCACTGCTGCCCCACTGATCCTGTCTTGTACACAGTACCAAATCTGGACAAAATGCTGCACTGCATCACCTCACCAGACGGGAAGATTCCAAAAATTAGGATTTTGCAGGATGAGCTTGCACAGAACGTGTGGGCAAAACTGCCCTCTGCTGTTTAGATTAAGACCCGCACAAATCTACGATAGCGTGACAAAACCGGTATTGTCGTAAAGGTCCAAGTTGTGAAGAGGCAGAACTACCTGACTTCAGCTGTTTTCTGCCTCCGTGCACAGCAGAAATTTCATACATGAAAGCCACTCAGAACCGTCTTGCAGCAAGGGACCATCTGGACAGATTTGCAGGCTGCAGCAATATTGTGCTAGTTACAACAACGCTCCATCCAGCAACTATCACACAGTAGGTGAGCACCAACAGACATCCTCTCACCCCAAAGATGAGTCAAGAACACCCTCAGGGTGTAAGGGACATGATGGTAATTGTGAGCTAGCACTGCAGGAAGACGTCCATCTGCCAACCCGTTAAAGAAAGGCCTGACCTTTACAAAATGGGAACAGGAACTACGTGTCTGGAGTCAAAAGCTTATAGCACAGAGGCTTTTAAGAGTTCATTATTAGGTTACAGCAGTCATCAGAAAACAAGGTAGTGACCTTATCAAAAGACATTCAGTGAATATTCTGTAGAACTAGCACCTGTAAGCCCCGACTGCAGTAAAAAAAGGGAGAACCTGGATTTTTCTTTTTTTTATTTCCCCCCCAAGAACATAAGGAAACCACTGTACTTTGTAAAAGCTGCCCCTTATCCAGTGCCAGTATGCTGGGCAGGCTGGTACAGAAACATCACGGGAGGGACCTCTATTTTCTATGGCTTCACTCACACATTCATACACAGGAGGTGGCAAAATCTGCCATCTGAGAACAGCATCAGATGTCCACCTCTTCTTCTTTGGGAAGTTCTGTTTTAGTACAAATTCAGAAACCAAGTACTGTTACCTGCACCAGAAGCTCAGTTTCCAGAGCACCTCTGATGAAAGCTATCCCAGTTCTCTTGAATCAAGCACAAGTTTCAGCTCTTTGCAACAGGCTTGTGGTCAGATGTGGCTGCTGTGCCAACAGGTTTTTTTTTGGTCACTGCATAAAGCAGACCGTCAGTTACACTGGTCAGTGTAAGCACACAAACTAAAAACCAAACCAAGACAGAAGCAGCCTTGGATAAATTTTTCTTTTTTTTTTTCATATCAGCCCTTTTCATATCCATATGTTTAAAAATGCAGAAGCATGGGTGTTCAGTACATGCCTTTCAAACACTCACTAAAAGCACTTAGTGACCACTTCAAAGATTCTCTCGTAACTTAGCTCATGTTAATTTTAACACAACAGCCGGGTAGGGCCGCTGCTCAGCCTAAGAGCCTTCAAACACACCATCAACAGATGTACAAATGAAACTTTAGACAGAGATTCTTCTAGGTGCATAAATAGCTGCACCATTTACTTGGATGATGGCTGGCCTGCCTCCTACACGGCAGGGCTGGGACTTCGCCATGTTTCAAGTTAAGGGCAATAATATTATTGTCATTCCCCAGGGCAAGGAATTTAATGCCAGATGATTCAGTGTGTGCCCGATCACTCTGGTTTTGGATTTGATTCCATTATCTAGAAAACTTAATGGTGAGACATCAAAGGTAGTCCTGCATGATCATGAAACTAGCTGGGCTTTTTTTCCTATAAAAGCTGCCTGGGAAGCTCTTAACTGATGATAGGAGACTTCCCAACATAAAACTAAGAGATCTCCGATTTCCTTTATAAGAAATCCTCTTAGTGCTGAACACAAGCACCTTGTTCTTGGAGCACCACAAAGGGGAACAGGGCTCTTTCTGGGAGACATAGATTAGTAGTTTTACCTGCAGTAAAAGAAGATTACAGATCTTATTCACCAGCAGCCGTGAGCTCAGCAGCAGCACATCCACAACTCGAATGGCTCACTTCCACCTTTTTTTAAATTGCACATGTGAAAAGGAACGCGTTACTACACACAGCTAATGCAATGGCATCACTGCTGCTGCTGAGGCAATGACATCCATCATCACCACTGCACTTCCAAGGACCTGCACTTCACTGATGTCTGAAACCAGTTCTAAATTACAGCCTCCTACATCTGTGGGCTGTGGATGTCAGCTACTCCAGGGTCAGCCCACCATTGCCGGAGAATTTAAATTCCCATTCTAATCTATGTTCAAGTTTCACTGTTTGTAAGGTTATTACCTTTGCCAGGAGATTTTGGAGGGAAGAAAAACAGAAAATCAAATCTTAAGCCTTGTTAAAAGGATCCATCATTCCCACCCTATTCTCCAAGGCACTCAAAAGGGGCACCAGAGCTTGCTCTAGAACACTAACCAGGTACTCCTGGGTTATCAAATTTGAGAACAAATTTCTCAAATACGAGAAAAAAATCTGAACTTAAGGCTTCATTTAAACCTATGCCATCTAAAATTTTGTTTGCATCTAACTTTGCAGGATCAAGAAAACTAAAAAGGGTTAGATTAATATGTGTGCCTATGATGTTTATTAAAGCAATGACCATTGGCAATTATAATCAGACTACCACCAAGTCTTCCATCAAAATCAGAAGAACTGAAACCCAGGCTTGCTAGAAAAAAAGCCAACCCAACCTTAGTTCAGGAGAGCTTTGCTGTAAGCTGAATTGTGAACCCAGATTTTCATCATAATACACTTTTGTCTTACGCTTTTTGTTTTTCAAGGCAGGGTGGAAGAGTTTGATTTACCTTAAATGTTAAAAGATGAACCAGAAAGATATTACAGTGAAGCAACCACAGCCTGCAAGGACAGCAGGACAGTTCTGTCAGCATAACCTATGAATTCTTAGTTTTATTTCAAGGGTTAGAAAGGAGAAGAAAGACTGTTCCAAACAGCCTCCTTGTATCATTAAAAATAGAACCTTTTGCAATTTCACAGTATTTTTATTAAGTATTCTAGATGCAGAGTAAGTTTGTCCCTCCAAAATGGATTAATATTAAATAAAACAAAAATAAACTGTCGCTCTAAAATAAAGAGCAAACCAGCCACTGCCACTTGAAGGTTACGGTTACTAAGTTTTACTTTTACCTTATGCTACCTGAACAATTCAAGCACAACAAAAAGACTAAACTACAGCCAGCTGTTTAAGAGTTGCTCATACTAGCCACTAATTTCAGTGTTTGTCACATTATAGAAAGATTTGATAGCATCTCACCTCTTGGGAAACTGTGTTTTCAAGGGGTTAAGGGGGAAATATCTCTTCCATGGCCAAACATCTAAGCAGATTGACTCAGTAACAGCCATTCCTACTTGCAAACTCAGGTATCTGACTGCTAGGTGACCATGAACTATTTACTTAACCTCTCAAAAATCCTGTGTGAGGCAATTTCTGAAATGTCCAGACTTATGATTTGGAATAATTTGCCTCTACAGACATTTACAGCAGGCTGAAATGAAACAGCGAGAGATGGAAACGTTGTCTAAAGTGCTCTCGAGAGTACCTCACTTCTACCTGGACTATGCCACATAGTACCTTACTGCTCATGTATTGACATCACTAGCACAAACGATCAGCTGGTTGGAAAGACAGACAACCTGAAGCATCCTCCTCCTTAAAACGAGTCACCATGCCAAAAGTATACAGCTACATTTTTAATTGTTTCTGCTGCCACCTGTGTGGTGATAGCACAAAGCCAGAGAACAGCAGAAGCCATCTGTTTTGACATTTAGAAGATCCTATCCATGGAAAAGTTGCTTTCACAAGTACGCTTGTGTAGACTAACTTGAGTCTACATATGATGTGCCTCATTTTCACTGGCAAAGGAAAAATTACTTAAGTTAGTAGCATGACACCATACCAAATTTTACAACATCCTTCTAATTCCATTAGCATTAGCTAGTTTAGCCTGGCTATACCACCCTACCTTAGCAGTGCAATTTATTTATTTTTTTAAGGCAAATGACAAAGACTGTTACCAACCATTTTCTATGATCTTGAAGACTAGAGACTGAAACATTAACTGCTGATATTGTGAAAAGATTTCAAGCTTTCCCAAAAACCCCACCTTTGTGCTCTTACAATCTGACCCAGGTTCTAATCCAAACAGGTTTATTTCAGACACCTGCAGCAACACAGCTCCCATCTTTGCCAGATACAGTTTTGACTTGCATGACTTTAGATGTTATTGTTCCTGACAGAAATGGGTTTGTCATTCTTTCTGCAGCCAGTCATCTCTTATCATTCTGATTTGCATCTCTAAGGTGATCGGTTACTGTTTAAATGATCACGTCTATTTTCTCAGGAAATGACACAAGGTTTTAACTTTAATTAAAATCATTGGAAGACCAGCCGTAACATTAAAAATAAATTTTAATGTTAAGTCATTTTTAGATCATTTGCTCTGACATCCAAATGTTCTGAAATTTAAAGTAGTACTATAGGGACACACAAGTGCAGATAAATCTTTATTGCCATAACTTCGTTTTGTTTTTTGTTTGCTTTTTTTTTTTTTCAAAAATGAGCATTGGGTTTTTAATAGGTCGTAGTTTTATGTCTTTATATGTACAACATTACAACTGCATATTTTAATAATAATGAAGTTAGTGATACTTTGATAACACAGTGTATTTATAAAATGAATTCTTATCAAAATACACTTTTCACTGGGATAATAAATAAAATCCTGCGAAACCCACCTACACAAAGTTAATTTTAACTCTGGTAGAACCCGATGTGGTACACAGTCCATTAACTACTATGTTTGCCCCTTTATACCCCTACTGATGCTCATCTTCTGGGGTAAGAAAACATTTTTTTCCCCCCGTTGTGGTGTGACCTCATTCAACATCATCTTCAGCCAAGCACTGTGCACTTACAATTCTCTGTAAGAAGGAGAAAAACTCATTCACAATTACATAAAATTGACAGTAGGCAAACTGATTATTAAGCAATGTCATTTTACACTGAACATTAAGCAGTGTAATTACTGAGCAAACAGATTAATGTTAAAACCGGTAATCTATCTGACATAAGTTTTTGAAGTGGGTTCCACAGAAATTATGTACTGTGCAATGCCCAGCAAACCCACATCAGACAAACAACATCCTATCAGCCTCAAGGAACCACCACCGTGTGGGTTTTGGCATTGATCTCAAAGGAAACTGTTTTGCTCCATCGCTTCCCCAGACCTTTACCTCTTCTGTACATGACACTTTTCAGTGTTTTTACTAACTGTATGGGTCTTAAATTGAAAGGTAAGCAGGCCTGAGCTGTGAGAAGAGCTATCTGGTGCACAGCACCGAGTCTCTGCTCTATGTGACGCAGCACCATTAGGGAGTACTCTTTCATTTCCAAGAATGTAAAACATATTACTTAATTTACTACAGACTCACCTGCTATCACAGTACTTGGGCTAAAAAGGGAGGGCATTTTACACACAGAGCTATGAACACTTTTATCAGGGAAACCTCCAACCTTCCAAAACTGTCATGTGTTCTGGTGCTAGTTAACATTTTGTGTTTATAGCTGCCCCTTCTGAGCTAGCAACAGCAGCTGATTAATTCTAATGGACTTTTATATCGCTTACAGACATTTGTAGATACATAATTAAAAAACAAAGATAAAACTCAAGACCTAGTGCAAGCAAGTTACCACTTCTGTGATCCCCCAGCTTTTTATTTGGGAAACAGTGGATCAGCTTATAGTATCAGAGCTCAGATGTCTCTGCTTTAGAAGAGCTTAGCATACCCTACACATGAGAGAAGTTTTATATTTCTATAGTATCCTGTTTGCTCCGAATGTTGCATGATATTTTTCACTTTTTTTTTAAAGAAGCTTCTATTAATCTATCTGAACACATACGAAAATATATTACAAAAAAACAATACTTGAGACTGGTACAGTGGATAAAAGAAGTAGTTAAATTATTTTCAAACCAGAACAACAGGGAACACTTCACATACCTGGCTTATTGTA
The DNA here is from genome assembly GCA_025331215.1 of Actenoides lindsayi. Lineage (NCBI taxonomy): Eukaryota > Metazoa > Chordata > Aves > Coraciiformes > Alcedinidae > Actenoides > Actenoides lindsayi. The sequence goes on along the minus strand of WTSP01000215.1, from coordinate 3,301 downwards.
GGGAGCTTAGTTAGAAGCATTTGAAACACTGGTGGTGGAAGAGTCTGTTGTAGAACTTGTAGTAGCTGCTGGGGCTGTCCACACACAGCAATGGCATTGGTCAAGTGATCAACACCCTTCTCGTATTCACCTGTATGACAAATCATAATGTTTTGAAATCAATCTTCTTCCACACTCGTAAAGTATTTACACAAAACATTCATCAACAACAGTGGATTAAATTACTGAGAACCAATCCCCACTTTTCTTTCCTCCTCTCTTGCTGGATCTCCTGAACACAGAAGGTTAGAAACAAGAAAACAGATTTTCCTAAGTGAATTTGACTCCCCAAAAGATTTTAGTTCAAGAAAAAGTATTTTACAACTTACTTGTAAAAAAAAAAATTAAATAAATGCTATTACCTTGAGCTAGTAGTTCCTCGCCAAGCTGAATCTCCTCAAGGAAAAACTTCTGAACTGCTTCAGCATCTTTCAGATCAGGCAACTATAACACACACAATGAAACTGAAGTTGACCGTTAAACATCAGTTAATAAACACGTTAGCAGAAAACATTCACAACTGAAATCAAACACACACACACCCCCACAGCATTAAGCTGAAAATAGAAAAAAAAAATAAATTTATAAGTGTCATCACTAAGTTAAATGTTCACAGAATGTTTCTGAAAATTAAGACTCTGGCCTGGTATCATAGTGTTACAAATTTGCAGCAAGATGGAGTCTGGAATACCACCACTCAGTGAATTAAGTATGCAATTTTGTAGCAAATATAAACTCTAAGGTGTGTTACGTTTACCACAACTAGATTTCTCACAGTTGGTTAAGATAAAAATATCTTATTCCAGGATCCACTGGTGATAAGGAAAGAGAAATTAAATACCTATAGCAAAAAACTGTCAAATTCAGTTTTAGGTGTATCCCACCAATGATTTTTTAGGTCTGAAAAGTCCTTGCACATACTATGAAGAGGAAAACACCATCATATTATAACTCAGCAAATGTTGTACTTTCTAGTAGAAGGCCTCTAACTGACACAAAAAAAAAAAAAGGAAAAAACATATCATGTGGTTATTTGTGAGCATTAAAAATGCCTAAGGATGGCATATTTGCAGAAGCAGTTGTAATTCTGGAATCAAAACAGATCTTTAAATAAATCTTACAAATAACACAAATCTTTCAAACTAGCACTGCATTACTGAACACAGTATTACCTTGGAAAGCCCTGCTCTCTCTTTGGCAAGCTTCTGTTTCTTCCTTCCTGTAAGAATAAAAACATGTTATGTTTTTAATTTGCAATTAACAAAGCCTTCGGATTATAGTTCGAAACAGTGAACGTGTAAAAGTTACTTTCAAAACAAGAAACTGCTAATATATTCCAAATATTGAAGACTAAACACAGGACTGCAACCCACTCTGCAACAGAATGTAATTTAGAGGTGTAATGAGGACTGGCAGTAGCACACCAACTCAAAATGGCAGTTCTGGTGCTGCTGGCTATGGTAAAGAGCAGCTGTGCAGGGCCTGCCGCAGAGCGCCCCTCAAGCACTAGGGGCACGAAGAAGGAAAGAAAATTAAGAGTAATACAGGATTTCTCTACATGACTTCTGTCAATAAGGAGCCACGGAAGAACTGCTTACAAGTCAAGGCTATAGCTAATTTTGACTGACATGGTGCCCCACCAAGAGGAACTTTAGCAGGTCACTTTCCCAGCTGCTTTAGAGTAAAGCCTTGGGAGCTGGTTAAATAGGTGGCAGCATCTCATCGTGCCACTGCAGGAGCAATACACTGAAGCCTACAATTCTGAAATCCGAGGAAAGTAAACATTTGCAGATGGAACAAATATTTACAGATTTAATTGCCCAACCTAAAGGCATAAAGTTGGTCTGCAACATAAATTTGCACCAATCCAGCAAAACTACTGTATTTAAAAGAATATATAGCTTGCTTTTAATGGATTAGGCAGGTAAAAAGGTATTTTACAGCAGCAGCTTTTTGTACAATAAAGAATAAGTACAGTAATATCAATGATTTCCTTCAAATAATAATTTTTGTAAGCAATCAGTTCATCAACTGAAACTTACACCAATAAAACTTTTAAATACAGCTTATGGTTAAGCAAGCATACTCTTAATATTTGTCCTCAGTGTCTGCTTGGTGAACAACTACTGTGACAAAGGACAACTGTCACACAGGCCTGATTTTTCTTTAGAGACAATATTACATGCTGGAAATACCTCCAAATATGACTAGCAGTTCTAATGGCAATGAGTTAAAAATTTGCAACTGTCCACATGATGACAATATTCATGAATACTATTTCCTAGTACTGATAATGTAACATGAAATTTCTGTGCTCTTTCTATAATGGGAGTTCACATTCTAACTACATGGATCACCCTTTTACCATCTACAGTATCTTAATAAATCTTAGCACCTGAATTTCCAGGACTTACTGACCTGTGTGTATTATTTTACATCACATACAGAAAAATGTGACATATAAAACTGTAGCATACTGCAATTTTATAGTTATGGTTGTTTTCAGTGGTAAAGAAGAACTTATGTCCTGCACGTTGCTGCCTTCAATTAGCTCACTCCAAGTTTTCTGAAGCATTAATTTGCACAAGACTTTAAACTGCACTACTATTCAAACTAGTTTTCCTAATATATAAAATCTTAAAGATTAAATAAAAAAAAATAAACAAGAAAAAGTAGTATCTGAAGTGTTTGACTATCAAAACAAGTCACGTTGCAGTTGTAGTGCATTCAGTGAAAACATCAATGAAAAATACTAAAAGTAACAGATTCACATTTCTAAATAATTTTCAGGAGAAAATTTGTGTTTTCTTGTGACAATGGTACCTTCTGCTTTTGACCACTGATCACACACACATGAAATCATGTACTTTAACCTGAAAATAGTAAATGAATGTAAAGAATCACCAAGATTTTAAAACTGAACACTGATCTACAGAACCTTTCACGTCTGACTACTATGCAATTTTTCTTCCTGCTCGTAATAGGTCTTTACAAGTCTCTTTAAAAAGTCCACCAGCTAAAACAATTACAAAAACCAAATAGCTCTAAAGGATACTTAGGAATTCTTCCCATGCTGGTTGGTAACACTACGGTTAAAACGTCTTTGCAACAACAGTCAAAAGTTACATTTGTAATAGAAGCAAAAAGCAATGGATTTTGGAAGGGGGAAATGTAATTTTTTTTCTTTTTTTCCTTTTTTTTTTTTGGTTCAGAGGAACTGTTCCAAGAATCTGAGTCACAAAACCTGATTATTAAACAAAAG
>WTSP01000213.1:0-10138 GCA_025331215.1 Actenoides lindsayi | reverse complement strand
GCGTTCAAAAGAGCCCGCCCCCCGCCGCTCCCCTTCCGGCGCGCGCCTGTGACGTCCGCGGCGGCGGGTCGCGCTGACGCGCAGTACCGGTGCTGGCCACGGAGGTGAGTGCGGCGGGACGGGGGGGGTGCCGAGCGCCCCGGGGCGGCGGATCGCGGCCCGGGCCCTGACAGCGGCTCTCGTCCCGCAGCCTTGCCCTGCCCGGCCCCGCCTCACCCCGCGTCCCCCCGCATGGCGCGGCCCTGAGGGGCGATGACCGACCAGGAGAACAACAACAGCATCTCCAGCAACCCCTTCGCCGCCCTCTTCGGGTCCATCGCCGACGCCAAGCATTTCGCTGCCGTCCAGAAGCAACAGCAGCTGCGGCAGCTGAGAGGTGCGGCGGGGACGCGGGCAGGGGCGAGGTTGTCTTTCTCTCGGGGAACCGGAGGAACTTCCCGCACCGAGACGCTGAGGAGCTCCTGTGTTGCAGGTGATGAGACGTCGGTCAGCCAGGATGATTCCGACAACAGCGTCTCGGAGAGCCTGGATGACTGCGACTACTCGGTGGCAGAGATCAGCCGCTCCTTTCGCTCGCAGCGGGAGCTCTGCGAGCAGCTCAACATCAACCACATGATCCAGAGGATCTTCCTCATCACCCTTGACAACAGTGAGTACTTTGAACCCTTTTTATCGTCCCAGGGGTCGCACCTCTGGGTTGCTATGGGGTGAGTATCCCTGCTGTGCTGGGTCGAGCTTGCAGGATCCATCCAAAATTGTAACGCAGCAGCTGACGGCAGGCACAGGCAGGGACCTGCCTGCAGGTTCCAGCACCAGCTGGCACATTCCCACATTCACATTGGTTTGCGTGGAATGAGTCCCTCTGTGCTTTTCCCCAGGTGACCCCAGCATGAAGAGCGGGAACGGGATCCCAGCACGCTGCGTCTACCTGGAGGAAATGGCCGCAGACCTGGATGACCAGGACTGGCTGGACATGGACAATGTTGAGCAGGTGGGGCCACAGGCCGTGGGTGTTCCCTCTGGCAACAGGAGGTAGATTTCTGTCCTCACAGGGCACGGGCAATGACGTGCCCCAGGTGCAGTCTCCTTGCCAAAGCACCGAGCTTCTGGATGCAGTTTTGCTGGCAGCAGCTGTGGGATTTGGGATTTGCAGCTTGGAGCCTCTCCTCTGGGAGGCTGCTGAAGTTTTCTGCTGAGCAGATGAAGTGGAGACAGGACGAGAAACAAACTTGGGTGGGATGGGGTGTGAGGGAAGGCCGGTGTGCAGTCTTGGAGGGCAAGTGTTGCTCAGATTCATCTGCAGGCACAATACGAGCGTTTTGGCAGGTTTTGCAGTGACAATAATTGCTGTTGCTTATAAAGGAGGCGTTGTTTGTTTGTCAGAAGGGCGAGGCTGCGGGTTCTCGATGTATCACTGTTAATTAACGAGGGATGGAGGGAGGTCTTCTAGGTAGAAATAATTCAGACCGTGGCGACTTTTCCCAGGGGGATTGTCTCTGTGGGGCTGTTTCATGTTCTGCCTGTTTTTGCTGGTGCCAGGCCCTGTTCACCCGGCTGCTGCTGCAGGAGCCCGGAAACCACCTGATTGTCATGACCTCAGCCAGCACGCAGAACCTCTCCGCTGACCGGGATGCTGGGGAGAGGCAGATTCTGCGCTACCTCTATGCCTGCTTCCAACGGGCGAGAGAGGAGGTGGGTAGGGACTCTGGAGGGACGCGGCAGCTCTGAGGTGACCTAGCTGGGGCTTTACCATCCAGAGGCAGGTGTTGGGGCCACAACACTTTCTTATTCTTCCTGTGCAGATAACCAAGGTCCCGGAGAACCTGCTGCCCTTCGCCGTGCGCTGCCGGAACCTGACCGTCTCCAACACTCGCACTGTCCTCCTCACCCCAGAGATCTACGTCAACCAGAACGTGTATGAGCAGCTGGTGGACCTGATGCTGGAGGCACTGCGAGGGGCACGTAAGTGTAGCAGCTGCTCTCATGCCGTGAGGCCACCCCGTATGACAGGCACGTGGGAGGAGCATGGTGGGATCAGGTGAAGCTCTGGTTCCCTGAATTGCTAGAAGGGTGTCACACTGTGTACACATGCTGCGATTTCTTTGTCGGAGTCTTATGGTAGCAGCCTCACTTTCCTTGTCAGACTTTGAGGATGTGACGGAGTTCCTCGAGGAGGTGATAGAAGCCTTGATAATGGACGAGGAGGTGCGGACCTTTGGGGAGGTCATGGTTCCGGTGTTCGACATCCTCCTGGCCAGAATCAAGGACCTGGACCTCTGCCAGATCCTGCTGTACACGTACCTTGATGTGCTCCTCTACTTTACCAAGCAGAAGGATATTGCCAAGGTGAGTGCCTCACCTGAACGCTGAGCTCCTTGTGGGTTCCGTTTGCAGGGCCATGTTTATACAACAATCTGCGAGGTCAAACCAATGGTGCAGCGTAACACCTTGCTTGGGTGTGCTCTTATCTCTTTTCATCTCCTCGATACCTTATCCCAAACTCAAAGTGATTTTGTTTTTTGCTGGGATTCCGTACAATGATCAGACTGTTCTGCTGTGTTCTCCAGGTTTTTGTAGGCTACATCCAGCCCAAAGATCCCAGCAATGGGCAGATGTACCAGAAGACTTTGCTGGGTGCTATTTTAAACATGTCCTGCTTGTTGAAGACCCCTGGCCTGGTGGAGAGCCATGGCTATTTCCTGAACCCCTCCCGGTCCAGCCCCCAGGAGATCAAAGTACAGGAATCCAACATCCACCAGGTGGGCTGCGGCGGTTCTGCTTTCCTGTCTGTTTTCAGGGCCTCTCACTGCCCGAGAGCTAAAGTTGTGATACAAGGGCTTGAGTTACGCTATAGGATCTGTGACCAAGCAAGCCACAAAAGTGCTGTGGATTCTCCAGCTGTAACAGGCAAAGGGTTTCTCCTGCTTCTCGGGTTGCTGTAAAACCAGGTCTTTGTCATGTTTGATGGAAGTGGTTGTCTGAGCTTTGTGAAGAGGGTAGGGTAGTACTTGCAGAGCAGATACCAGCGCCATAACTTGGGGTGTTGCATGAAAATAATCTCTGTTAGGGGTGATGATCACTAGGAAATAGGTCTCATGCCAGTCCTGTAACAAAAACATTGACTCCCCAGCAGAGAAATGGACGAGCGATGTTCTCCCTTATTACAACAGCAAATAGGGGACTGGTGCTCCAAGGATCTTCAGGAATGTTTCAGAACGAGGGAGGGATCAGGATACAAATACAGGAATGACCTTCGGTACAGAGGTGGTCTCAGTGAGGGTTTTTCCTCATCATGTCTGCTTTCAGGGTTGTTTTTGCTGCTAAAAATTAGTAAAAAAAAATGGGGGTTTACTCCCTGTGGAAAAAAGTTGCTTTTAAGTACATTCCTGATGATTCTGTGCTGCCAGCCTCATGATGCATGTGCCTGACAGGCGATTCACAGGCATGTCCTAGCTGTGATGTATGCCAAAAGCCCTGCCCTTGAGGAGCAGGATGCGGCCCAGAACCGGCGAAGTTCCAAGAGTGCAAGTGATGGGAGAGGTAAAAGAGCCTCTCAGCCTTGTTCTGTTCCTTTTAACAGTTCATGGCTCAGTTCCATGAGAAGATCTACCAGATGCTGAAGAACCTGCTGCAGTTGTCTCCAGAGACAAAGCACAGGATCCTCTCCTGGCTGGGAAACTGCCTCCATGCCAATGCAGGACGCACCAAGATCTGGGCTAACCAGATGCCGGAGATCTTCTTTCAGATGTACGCCTCGGATGCCTTCTTCCTCAACCTGGGTGCTGCCCTCCTCAAGCTGTGCCAGCCCTTCTGCAAACCAAACTCTCCGCGGCTGCTCACCTTCAACCCCACCTACTGTGCCCTCAAGGAGCTGAACGAGGAAGAGAGGAGGAGCAAGAATGTGCACATGAAAGGTGTGGCTGCACCTTGGGGAGCCAGGAAATCTCCTTGGGTCCTCACCTCTCCCAGTAGAGCTCAAGGTGTGAGAGGAGCAAGGAGAGAGTTGAGTCCAGATAAAACACTGCTAGCAGCTGTTTTGTCTGCAGCAGGGGGCCTCCTGAGCCCTCTCTTCTTTGAGCACTCCTCTCCCCTGGAGTCCTCTCCTCACTGTGTTGCAGGGCGCGACCTGATGCAGAGGTGCTTTTTGTTCCAGGTTTGGAGAAGGAGACATGCTTGATCCCCGCCGTGAGCGAGCAAGAGCCAGAGTTTGTGAACAGCTACAACCTAGTGACAGAGAACCTGGTCCTCACGCAGTACACCCTGCACTTGGGGTTTCACAGGTAATGCTCTCAGCTTTGGTCTCCACCCCTGTGCGACATGTACACTCGTAGTAAATCCTCGGAGCAGAGTAGGCCAGTTTTGCTTCTGGGTCCTTTCACTGTTTTGACTGACATCGGAGTCTCAGGCAGACTGACTTAGGAGATCCAGGGTATTTAAAGAGCCCGCAGGTATCCATGGGTTGCCTGGTTCCCACCTCTCCTGGGGTAACAGTGGTGTCTCGCAGCTCATCACTGTGAGCTCTGCCGACTGCTCCGGTAAGCAGAAACATGAGGTCACTCCCCCTTTACAGGAAAGGGTTCTCTGGATGCTAAAATGCACCGTTTTTCTCAGCTTCCATCTGCAAATCGTTGCCTGGATACTGTGAGGTCACTGCTGATCCAAACACCGTCCCCTTCTGGTTTATTAGCTAAATATAGAAATTGATGAAAAGTTATGTAAGTGGCTCGTTGGTGAAACTGGAACTGTCACCTCGCAGGCATCATCAGGGCTCGCCTCAGCCCTGACCCTGGTGACTGAGGAGCTGGCAGCTGTGCTGGCTCCCTGACCGTGTCCCTGCTGAGCCTTTGCAGCTGCCACTGGTTTTCCAGGCAGCTCTACAGTGGGGCCCAGGGTCCTCCCAAGCCCTGGCCTGTGCTGCTCTAAAGGCTTCCTGCGCTGGCACCCCAGACGTGTTATCCGCACAAAGTGATTTGAACTGGAACTCACACAACTTTTGTCCTCACAAGCAGGGTAACAATGTGTGCTGGCTTACATGTTGCTTAGGTAGCCTGTGTGTCTCATCTTGTCATCATGGTTGATGGTTGGGCTTGATGATCTTAAAGGTTTCTTCCAAGGAACATGATTCTGTGATTCCATGATCCCTTCCCTGTCCTGTTTTCTGGGCAGGTTGCATGACCAGATGGTAAAGATAAACCAAAGCCTTCACCGCCTGCAAGTGGCATGGCGAGAAGCTCAGCAGAGCTCCAGCCCTGCTGCTGACAGCCTCAGGGAGCAGTTTGAGCGCCTGATGACCATCTATCTGTCCACCAAGACAGCGATGACGGAGCCGCAGATGCTGCAAAACTGCCTGAACTTGCAGGTGTCCATGGCAGTGCTGCTGGTGCAGCTGGCCCTGGGGAACTGTGGGACGGAGCCGCTCCAGCTCAGCTTTCCGCTGCCGGAGGTGGAGCACAGCACCCTGGCCTATGTGCCAGGTGAGGCTTTTCCTTACCTTGGAAAAGATGGCTTCCAGCACATGTCAGGAGGTGTAGGGCAGGTCAGCCACAACTCCAGGGTGCTGACAGCAAGGTCATAAGCTCCAGAGAAAGCTGGGAACTCTGGATGGCAGTTTCTGTTGCCCAGAGATTCTCCTCCTGTGGGGGGTTGTTGTGTAATTGTGTGTACTGTCACCAGACAGCTGCTGAGTTTGACCCAACTTCTGCGTGCGGGGAAGGGCTTCCCATGCGTTACTCATTTCATCAGGCTGGGTGTCCTTCACGGCAGCAGTGTTCTGATACAGCTTGCTAGCTCCCAAAACGTTCATCGGTGTTGGGATGATGAGGGGAGAGCAGGCAGGCAGGAGGCTGGAAAATGGCAGAATGAGCTGCCCAAGGAGAAACTCATATCCTGTCTCTGCAGAGTTCTTTGCTGATAATTTGGGCGACTTCTTCATTTTCCTGCGGCGTTTTGCTGATGACATCTTAGAGACTTCAGCTGATTCTCTGGAGCACATCCTTCACTTTGTTACCGTGTTCATGGGCGATGTGGACAGGTATGTACAGCCCCAGGTGTTACCTGCAAAGCACACAGAAGGGAACAAGTGAGCAGGCATGGCCAGAGATAAATCAAAGTTTGGATTAATCACCACAAGTAGGTTTATCACTTTGGAAAAGAGAACTCCTGCCTGCAAGAGGCCCTGCCTGAAGGACATGGGGGATTCTGGGTCTAAACACTTGTTTCATCATGTTACGTGGGAGCCATTTCGGGACTTGTTACAGGAAGCTGGGGGATTGATCTGTTTGGGGTGTCTCTATGAAGCTGTCTCTGACAACTGAGCACTGAACACAAGGGAGCAGTTTTATCGATCCTGCTGGTAGGACACACCGCACACAGTGTTTCTGCCGCTTGTTCATTTGTACCTGCATGTGTAAACGCAGCACAGGCTCAAGCGGGCACTCCTGCAGGGATAGGCACAGCTCCTGGAGTGCTTTCTGTGTGCCTTGGTCCCACACCCTGGCCCTCACACCCTCACTGGATTTTCTTTGTTGTGTCCTGTTGCAGGATGAAGAACCCTCACCTGCGAGCCAAGCTGGCAGAGGTGCTGGAAGCTGTGATGCCTCACTTAGACCAGGCTCAGAACCCACTCGTCTCAAGTGTGTTTCATCGCAAGCGCGTGTTCTGCTCCTACCAAAACGCTGCACACCTGGCCGAGGCGCTGATCAAAGTCTTTGTGGACATCGAGTTCACGGGTAAGCACAGGAGGAGAAGAGCTGTCTTCCTTCTGTAACACCTGGGAGAGGGGGGTGGGAATGTCTCCGGGGTTTGAAAACAGACAGATTTGTTTGTGTTCTATGAAGCCGCTCGGCTGGGTTAAGCAGGCAGCAGTTCCAGCCAAGCATCTGTCTTACCTGACATCTAGCATGTACAGAACTCCATCTCAAAAGTAAAGCCTCTGGAGCTTGAGCTGCTCATCTTGACAGCGCTTAGAGTGGATCCTCTGCTAGCATGGGATTGGTTCTGGGATGGGTGACATTTTTCGCTGTCCCATGTCGGTTGCTATCTCTCACAAACAGCTGCATCGGCCCCTGCCTGTCCCCCCCCACCCTCTTGAAATGCTCTGACTCATGCTTTTGTCCAGGTGACCCACACCAGTTTGAGCAGAAGTTTAACTACCGCCGCCCCATGTATCCCATCCTGCGGTACATGTGGGGCACGGACTCTTACCGGCAGAGCATAAAGGTAAGGCAAGCAGTGTGTGCATGCGTGTGTAGCTAGGTGCAGAGCACGCGGAGCTGTGTCCTGCCACAGCACTCACCCCTTCATCTCTGGCAGGCGCTGGCTGATTATGCCTCTGAGAACCTGGAGGCGATGAACCCCCCGCTCTTCCTCCGCTTCCTCAATCTGCTGATGAACGATGCCATTTTCCTGCTGGATGAAGCCATACAGGTAGGGCTCGGTGCCCTGCGGCCTTGCCGCAGGTGCCTGCTCTGAACAAAGGCCTGTTCTCTCCTTTGGGTTGACAGGGCAGGTGCCGGGTGACCTTGTGTCCCCATGTGTGGTTACTGTCTCTCTTCACCTTTTGCTGCTGCTAGAAAGGGCTTTTTGGGAGATTTTACCTGCCCTGGAACTGATTGTCATGCAGGTCAGAGGGGCGATGCAGACGTTGCCTCCCTGGTTGTGAACACTTAGAGACTTTCTACAGTTTCCTGTCCAGACACATGTTGTGTTTTGTGACAGGCGTGGCTGTGAAGAGGCCTTTCCCAGCGTTCCATGGGACCTTTAGCATCCTGAATCAGCCCGGCATGGTGCAGAACAGGCCTGGCTTGGCCTGGTTATCAGCCCATCTTCCCAACACCTCCCTATCTCATTGCAGTACCTCAGCAAGATCAAAGTCCAGCAGATTGAGAAGGACCGTGGTGAGTGGGACGGACTGTCGCAGGAGGCTCGCCGTGAGAAGGAGTCAAGCCTGCAGATGTTCGGGCAGCTGGCGCGCTTCCACAACATCATGTCCAACGAAACAATTGGCACTCTGGCCTTCCTGACCTCGGGTAGGAGAAGCAACCAGTCTCCCTGCTGGGACACTACGAGCAGGTTGCAGGGTGGGATCACTGCAGGGCTCAGAATGGCTGGTTTCTCTTCCAGAAATCAAGTCGCTGTTTGTGCACCCTTTCCTGGCCGAGCGCATCATTTCTATGCTCAACTACTTCCTACAACACCTAGTTGGGCCCAAAATGGGAGCTCTGAAAGTCAAGGACTTCAGTGAGTTTGACTTCAAGCCACAGCAGCTCGTGTCTGACATCTGCACCATCTATCTGAATCTTGGGTAGGTGACAAGGGAGAGCTGGTACCTGGGGTGTGGCTGGAGCCATCCAGGAGCTGTGCCGGGGCCATCCTGGCAATCAGAGCTCCCATGAACTGCTCTGCGAGGCAGGACCTTCTCTGGGACAGCACTAATGGATTTGCTCCATGTGCTTTCCACCATCCTCAGTGGGCCTCTTGAAAGCCTGTGCTGTGCTCTTCTGTAATAATTGTGATGTAAACTCCACAGGGAAGTCAGCTGGGAGCTCAGCACCATCACAGCTATGTTCACACTTTGAGAGGACCAGGGAGAAAGGCTAAATTACAGTCCAGCTTGGAGCTCTCTGCTGTAGTAATGCAGCTGTTGTGGGGACTGTGCTTTGCAGCCTGATAAATATGGATTCTTAAGTCTTTGCTCTCTTCTAACTATTGGTCCAGGGATGAGGAGAACTTCTGCGCCACGGTGCCCAAGGACGGCCGCTCCTACTCTCCCACACTCTTTGCCCAGACTGTCCGGGTTCTGAAGAAGATCAACAAGCCTGGCAACATGATCGTGTCCTTCAGTAACCTGGCTGAGAGGATCAAGGTGAGAACAGCAGTGAGTTTCGGCACGCAAGGAAATGGTAGAGCTGGTTCCTGGCATCCTTTTCCATCTGTGTGTCACTGCGCCTCTGTGGTGGAGCTGGACCTTTGGGAGTGGGGCTTCCTCTGAAGCTCTGGTGGGGCAGCTGGGAGGGCTCCCAGCCAAGGCAGACCTGTCACTGCTTCAGCTGGGAGCAGACCTGGGTCTAAGGAGCGGGGACAGTGAGTCCCTGAATGGGCACTGGGGGCCAGTCTCTCGCAGACCGCCAGCAGCAGGAGGAGGAGACGTACGCGGATGCCTGCGATGAGTTCCTGGATCCCATCATGAGCACCCTGATGTCAGACCCTGTGATCCTGCCCTCCTCCCGTGTCACTGTAGACCGGTCAACGATAGCTCGGCACCTCCTCAGGTATGCAGCACGGATCTCCTCTCTCTAGGCTTTCTCGGAATCAGTGACTCGTCCTGTCCTCTCTACCTCTTTCTTGTATTCTATCACGAGGACTGTCCACAAACCTCTGCTTTTCTTTATCTTTCAGCGACCAGACGGATCCTTTCAACCGGAGTCCCCTCACGATGGACCAGATCAGACCAAACACAGAGCTCAAAGAGAAGATCCAGCGGTGGCTTGCAGAGAGGAAGAAGCAGAAGGAGGAGCTGGAGGAGACGCTGGACTGAGAACTGGGATCGCATCTCTGACCCACCATCATGAGCAAGATCAGTGCTTTGCAGGGCAGTGGCCAGAGCTCCACAGCTCCACCTTAATGAACGCTGCAATTAGTGTATCACCATCACCTGTGGGGTCCCTCCTGGGCCCTCCCCTTCCACCCCTTGTTCTCTCTTCCTTTCAAGACTTTCTCTTTAATAGTAAGAGTTTCCACTGCACTACAGCTTTGACCCTCTGCCTCAGGAGAAGGCCGCAGCCTGCTCTGCGCGACACCCCCCCATTACATGTTCTTTGTGTCGGCCATGTTCCCTTCCAGTGGCACCAAACCCCCCACTCTGCCCTGTTGCCTTGTTGAAACCCTGTAACGTGACAGCAATGCTGCCGCAGCTGCTCCTGGGGTTAAATGGGGCGGGGACGGGAGGGGAACGGCGATGCTCTGTGTTTGTGCCAGGTGTGGCTGGGACGGGCAGGGCGCTGGAAATTAAATACAGAGCTGATGAGGACGACATGCTCCATGGTGAGATGCAGACTCGGTGTTTAGAGCCGTCAAAGCCCCTTGGGCTGGTCCTGCGCTCCCCTCCAAGTGCTTGGAGTCCTACTCTATGCCTTTAGAG